>JADNYV010000143.1:0-96534 GCA_015501055.1 Mucidula mucida
TTCCAATATCTGATGATTAGAACAAAGGTCCTTCGATAGAACACAAATCAATCACAATGTGAGGTACACGTATTCATGTAGCTGTCACGAATGTGCGCAAGAAGTCATTCTTGAATTATAAATAAGCTTCAAAGATGTGGCGGGGGAATAGCATTTCATTATAAGCATGTTGCGCTTCCGGACAACGGTTTCTTATAAACACTAGTCCCGTCACGAAAACTGGAGGCCTCTCACTACTGTAACCACTTGTCAACTGCCGTCGCCATATCCATGAATATTACAGCCTCATGGTAACCTATTATGCGCCCTTCGAGCGCCGAACCCACTTTTCTTCAGGCTATCACTGCGGTCCTTGCGCTAGGCGACATATTTGGCATCCTGAAGAGATTGGACATCTTGTTCGACACCGAAGAAGCGAACGACGCCGATGTTCCTTTTAGGGTGGGGGTAACAGGTTGTGCGCTGGCCAAGTTTGATACAGTTGTCGCTCTCCCACCAATTTCTTCTTGAACTTCGAGATTCGGTCCCGAGCCATTTCTGTTGTAACATTCTTGTTCCTGTAACGACTGAGTCGGATACAGCCTAAAGAAGAATATGGATCAGTCAGGAGAGGAAAAGAGACGCGTACACCAATGTCAAGTGGGTAAGTAGTAGTAGTAGTTCTGTCTAGAGAAGATTGAAGGAAACCGTATCATTTGCAGAAGACTGCGAGGTGATGCAAGCTTCAGAGACGCCGAAGTAAAATACAATCTACTTGGGCAGAAGTCGTATTCGTGACTGACGATGTTTCAGAGCTTTTCGTAGTAGAAGTAAACTCACTAATATTCTCGATACGGTCCATATGATACGCACTCGAGAGCGCTGAGTAGTGACACCTCTTGACTCTTGAGGGAATAAGTCGAATTTCGCGGAACAAAAAAAAACATTAGACACTTCGAAGACGACCGGCCTGTTTCGAGCAGGCGTATCTTGATCGTAGACCGGGTGCTTTACCGCTAAGCTACGATCGTTGGCATTACCTCAGAGTATACTATATACAGGTAGATTGAATAGTGTACAGACAATCTCGTTGCAGCTAGCAAGTAAGAGACAGTCGCACTGTCACAGTAGAAGAAGAAGGGAGAAACACGTCATGGAGGGATGTGCAGTTTCACGAAAAACCAAGAACTAAATTACCACAATCCAGACAGGTACAAAATAGAGCAGAACCATCTACTTGTTGTAGTAGCAGATGTAGTGGTCTCCGCAAGGGCCGTCACCCGAGTTGGGATAATTGAAGCGCCAGCGGTCGCTGATAGAAATCAATCAGCCTCGCTTGCGCCGCATACAGAGAAATAGAACCTACCCTTCATCGACCATGTCGTCGGGGTTGCCCCAGCTTTCGTCACCGTGCCTGCTACCGCCCTTGCTAATGTAGCAAATGTCTATGGAATCAGGTAAGATCGACGGGACTCAGGACTGGCGGGGTAGAACGACTTACAACTTCCAGGGCAAGCATTAGGGTGGCCGTCAGTGGACCCAAAGTTGAACTTCCACCGGTCGCCTTGGTCAACGACGAGGTCGGGGTTGCCATAAGAGGTCTCCCGCTTCGTGACCACGCTCTGAAAAAGAAAAAAGGTAAGCATTGATTCTTTAGCCTCTAAATTGACATTTACGTACGGTGTCAACGTTTGGGCTTGGAAGGGCGACAACGCCCAAAGCAAGAGTCATCAAAGCAGCGAAGGAAGTGGTAAAATGCATTGCGGTAGAAGAAGTCAAGAATGAGGAAGACTGCAAACGAAGAAGTGGAAGCAGGATGGAGAATAGCCTCTGAGAGCAAGTAGTCTTTTATACCATGTTTGTAGAACCCTCAAACGCGAGAGGTGGAGAGCAGACGAAACAGCCTGGATTTCGAGCAGTGCCACAGTAAATGTCGGTAAAATATTTGGACTAAGCACCTGATCCAAAAACGCCTTTTCAAGACACGTCTCGTTAGGCGAGAGAGCATATGTACGGTGAACGATTCTGGGCGTACTACAATAGATAGATGAAACAGTGAGGTTGAAGGCTGAAACGCACTAGAGTTCTCATCGAGAACCATGGCTATGCAAATAGACGATGAGACTTGACGTGCAGTTTGACTGAAAGTAGTGTGTAAGATGAAGGCGCTTGACGCGGACGAATCAAACAGTAAGAGGCAAGAGAGAATAGCCGGCGGCAAATGTCCTCGACACAGCACCATCATCTAGTAACTAAAGCCGCCCGAAGATCTTTCGTCGACTTCGCTTTCGTGTGTCCTCCAGTACTCTTCTCTGACAACAACAACAAAACATGTATTCAACACTAGCTGAAAAGGCTCAGCGCGACTCGTCCAGGCGCGTGGTGACTTGACACAAATTTGCCCGCGTTCGTTTGATCTTCGTCAATCATTTACTTTTCTGGTCCATCGAACGCGAGATGCAAATCAAGTGGCGCTAATCTTTCCTTTCCCGGTTAATGGAACGCGAGATGTCTAGGGCGTCGCTTAAGCGCTCGCGTTGTTCTTCTTTAAATACCAAGGCATTGACCGTTCGCGTACCACTCAACCCATTATAATCAATGAGTCCGAGCCCGTCGAAAACTCTGCATACTCACCTTCATCTTCAGATACTTCTTGTGCCTCATATATGTCGCAAACCAATGCCACCTTCGTCTACCCGCGTCCAAGCATCCCACAGCATCAGGACCCGGTCCCGTCATGGCTCTGCGAGAGGCTTCATGACCTAGACCAACTCGACTCGGACAGTGTCCAACATAGAGCGTCGTTGGACGGCCTACACAATACGCTCCTTAACTGCTATTTCCCCGCCACAGCGAACTTTATGGTCAAACCAATTCCTTGTGGCAGAAATAACATTCCATCCGGTATGGCTGCTTCGCATTGCACTTCGACTGATTCCTAAGTACGATGCACTAGATGAGACGAGTCCGGGCTTTGTAGTTTGTAAATCTGGAGCAGACTTGCATGCCGACATTCCCATCTTCAAGTGGGAGTTCAAGTGGCATGATCCCGAGGCTTCGCAAACGGAAGGAAAAGCTGTGCAGTATAGAGCTTGGATTTCAGCCGATAGGGCGAGGCGCGCCGCTAGGACGGCACACCTTTTCATATTGACCCTCGTCAGTGAGAAGGCCGTGGTGATGACGATCTCGCAGTCGAAATCGCCTCGATCCGTGGTCATCACGGAGTGCGCCAGAGTCCTGGATCCCCTAGTACCTGAAGTATTGTCAGCCTTGCGTGCACAATACGAATGAGCACGTCGTTGGTTGTGTATAACAAACTTGACACAAATTTCTCGCGTTTATTTGAACTTTGTGATGCATCTAATCTTCTGGTCCGAACACGAGATGCGTGCCAAGTGACGATAATCATTACTTTTCCGGCGTCTAGTAGAACGCGGAGTGTTCTGCGACCACAAGAAGTAGATGACCGTGACCGATGACTACTTTCCAGGTTCCTAGCTTTTCTTGATATCTGTCGGAACTGTGATGATTCAATTCGTCGTGCCTTCAAATTGACTAGAGTGAACTGAGCTTCACAATCATGTAGTATGGACAATTGTCTCTGGCTTGTTGTCGTCCTCTCTTCGCAACAGGCATGTTGATTATTTCAGTGACAGAAAAGAACAGCGTGATAGGGACGTGTTAGCAACTGACTTAAAATGTTCAGCAAGGCGTAGGGAATTTGCCATTTGATGGTAGGCTGTAGCTGTTGAGTCTTGGTAGCAAACCGATGGACTCACTTGCAAAAAGTTTAGTCTATCCCGAGGATAGACGACTGGCCTGAGTCGAACAGGCGTTGATAGAGATACTAAGGTGCTTGACCGTTAAGCTACAATCGTGCGTCTGTGAACCAACCATTTCCGTCATGATGCCTTCGAGAAAGACCTCAACAAAAACTGATTCACGCCACACTATGCTAAAGGGCTGCTAAAATCTTTCGAATAAACTGTTACGAACTTTAATAGCGATTCAACTTTATCCCCGGAAGTGGCAGTAGTCCGATCGCTGGTGGAAACTGGAAACTTGGATCTGGCCAGCGTTTGTCCGTACTGCATTGCATCAAGCCTGAGGAGAGCGCCATGTTCAATCAAGGTAATCTACAAGAAAACGTACCGAAATCGGAGGCGAGGCGTATTCGACAGTTGAAGTCACCAATTGCAACTTGAACTATGTAGTTCAGAACCGAACTCATTCTCAAATTCGACGTTACTTACTCTTTGCGACGGGAAAAGAGACTATTCACGTTGTATAAACGAAATAAAAAAACAATCCGAAATTTACATGTAACAGCAAATGAACAAACAATCCTCACTCCTCCTCATCGTCAGTCAGAAGCAGCCGCTTCGCTTTCCTAGGATGCACTACCTCCTCATCCTCCTCCTGAATTGGCGACGTCTTTGCAGCTTTCAACACGGGCTTCGGTCTTGGTCTGGGTTTCGGTGGCGCCTCCACCTGCTCCTCATTATCATCGTCCGCGTCCGAGTCCGCCGCCATCTCCACATCCACATCCGCATCACTCTCCGCTGCAGTCGACTTGCGCTTCTTGCGCTTCGCGCCATCGTCCTCCGCCTTTTTCTTCCGCTTCTTCGTCCCATGCGAGCGCATGCCCTCTGGCCGCTCCGCATACATATTCGCCGGTTTCGTCCTATTCAACCGCCGTTCTTCCTCCTGCTTCAGGAACGACTCCATATCGCCGTATTCCTCGTCACTATCCTCGATGAACTGCGCGCTCTTGTACTGCTCTTTCTCCTTCTCCTTGCGCTTTCTCTTCTCCGTTGCCTCTGCATCGTCTCGTTTACGCCTTGACTTCTTTGTTTTGATCTTTTTCTTCCTCGTCTTACCGCCTTCTCCATCGGAAACCTCTTCATAGTTGGCTTCTCCATCCGAATCCGATGACGAGGAAGAACTGGCAACCTTGCGTCGCCGACGAGTCGTCTTGCTGACCAGCTCCTCGTTAATCTCGATAGGCGTCTCCAAAAACTCTGTCACAACTGATAGGTACCTTTCTGCATCGGAGCCCTCGGGGAAACTCCATTGCAGCTCTCCGTCGACGCCTTCTTCGTCAATCTTGAATCCACATAGTCGCAATACGAGTTTGAGGTGCGCGTCCTTCGTGACTGCTTTCCCTCGCTCATCGCTCGTGATTGGAACAACGAATCCGCCCTTGTCCATCTTTAGCCAAGCAACTGCCTGAGTCAAGAGCTGCAAGAGAGTTAATGAAGAACCCTGCCATACGCGTTATGGCTTACCTCCTTAACCCATTCCGCCAGCTCAGAATCCTTCCCTTGTAGAGCCTTCAACGCGATGCCCATCTGTTCCTTCCAACTGTAGCCGTCCTTGACGTGTAGCTCCTTCTCCACAGCAATCTTCTCCTTCCTCTGTCGCTTCTCCTTCTTCTGGTCCTCCCAGCTAGAGAACTTCTTCCAGTCGCCCCTGGTGCGCGGAAAGAATGCCTCCACAAGTAACATGTCGTACGTTTCGAGACCTTTGAAGAACTGGCGGAGGACGAAATGTATGAATTTAACGAGGTCTTTCTCTTTGGGCAGCTCGCGGAGGAGCCGCTGGAAAAGAATGAGGGTAGAAACGTTGAAATAAAGACCTTCCGCCTTGAGTTTGACGACTTGTCGGTGCATAAGGGAAAGTACATATTTCATTGGTTTTGGCGTGGTGGAAAGGTGGGCGAGCAAAGCAGCTGTAATTTCGGCAGTAACGAATTTCTGCAACAGCCTAATCAGAATATGATTTCTGAAATGAAGAAAACACGTACGCTTTCAAACGCTTCAAAGCTCCAATTGATTTCGCCCTCGCCGCCTTTCTTCCTACGGATCATCTTGTCGCTGCCCTCAAGCACCCGTAACAGCTCGTACGCCAATCGAATGCTCCCGTCAATCCTGAGCTTAAGCGCATCAAAGGAGATATCCAGCGTTTCGCCATTATATACCAACTGCCGCACAAACGTGTCCTTGTCCTCGAGCTGCTCTATCACCAGAATCAACTGCGTTAACGCGCCGACGCCAGCTTTCACCTCGCCAAGGCGTTTCGGTTTGTCATCGAGCGCCTCCCGAATACGGCGCAGCACCCAAGCGACCCATGTGCGCTCTGTAATCTCCGCAATGAGACCCAAATCTCTTTCCGGTCGCGAGAGGAAGAACGCTAGGACCCACGTCGAGAAGCACATAAGCCGAAGGTGGTCGCCTTCATTAATCTTTGGGCGCTCTGCACGTATGTCCTTGATAATCTCGCTGATAAACGGGTTAAAGGCACCCTCAAGGAATCCGGTTATGAGCTCGCGGAGAGCCTTGTCGGCGGAGGGAGTAAGCATCTCTTCGACTGGGACCTCTCGCGGAGGGCGAGCACGCGCTTTTTTGGAGAGATCCCAGAGAGAAGTCGCCGATGTCTTGGGATCGACGGCTTGTCCGCGATGTAATACGAATGGCTTGGATGCTGCGCTGTTTTTAAGCGTTACCTGGATGGTGGTTCCAAAGCGGGAATGCCGTGAAGCGGCGGGCCTCTTCTTGAGCTCCGCGTCAGCCGCCAGGAGATTCTTGAGAGAGGATTTGGTAGCTTCGGTCACTGCTGGGGGGACGAATCGCGTAAGAAGGTACAAGGTTTCGAGCACCACGGTGTTGAAGGAGGAGAACAGAGGGTCATGCGAAGTGTTCGCGGCAATGGTGAGAAGGAGATCCGTGGCATGAGTGGCTTTCAAGCGCAGGATATAGGATGAGCTTTCGCTCTTGACGAAGGCAAGGTTTCGGTAGAGATGCAATATCACGTTTATGACCTGCCCGTCGCGTGGAGAACGCTCTTTGGCCGGTTTGGCCAAGGGTGGTAGGAGGATGGCAAAAATCGCCTCGAGCACCTTGGGCGCACAGAGCGCGGTTTTGTACGCGTCGTGCGCAGCCAGGAGATGCGTGTACTCTGGCCGCACGTCTGCATCTTCTTCATTCTCGTCCAATTCCTTCAGCTCGGCGGCAACGTCCACTGGCCAGGTCATCGCAGTGATCAAGTCCACGGTCGCCACTGCACGCTTGTCTTCTGCGTCAAGCACCAGTAGCATGGGGATAAGATCTTTAATCATGGTACGCGCCTCCCACAGTAATCGCGCAACGATATCATCGTCCTTGCGCCACAGGCGCTTTAAATCCTTCAGACACGCATACGCAGAGTCTCCGGGCCGGTATGGTGTCCCTCCTCCGAGCGCGTCGACCACCCGCTTGACCAGCGGTCGATAGGTCGCGTATTCCTCGGGCTCTTTGTAGTTGCCATCTATCTCGACACCCTCCTGCTCGCCGTCAGAGATGTCAATAGCTTCGGCGTTGTCGTCTGAGATGTCGAGGACGTCGTGCTCGCCCGCCATGTAGGTGATAGTGATGGTGGTTAAAGAGGAAACAGGTCACGTTATGCGTCACAGGCGCGCTGTCACGATATACTGCCAAGTCTTGTTTCGGTCTTGTTCTTTCGACATTGCTTTAATGTGCACCCTGTATGAAGGCCTGAGCAATCAACAGCCCCGACCATTTTTCGAAATAACTGTTGAATTTCCGAATCTCGTCGCGTCCAATGCCCGCGAGGTTTAGTAAACGCAATTGACCCAACACCGTTTCGCACACGTGATCTAACACGTGCTTCGGCAATCGCCGTTCCCGCCTTCCATTTCGACCAAGTCCATCGATGTCGCGCTCAACATCGACGACGACGCCCGACAGTCTCGGGAACAATTACTTTGGGTGCTTAACTGTCCTGGGAGTAGTTTAGATATTGGTGCACAGGATTTAGCTTTATGCAATACACTTGGAATATCCATTTACTACATACTGACCCGTACTGTACCATCAACTCGAGTGTCACGATGCACGTACATCGTTCAATCAATAACAATCGCTTCTGTGATTGATGCCCCGTATCTGCCCTTTCTACTGGTGCCCTGCTCGGATGATTCCTGCATCTTGATATCACCCTCTAACTTTGACGGGGACTCTGACCCCAACTTTGGCAGCGGCGCTTGGTACCCCATCGTATTTGCAGTAAACCTTTGGGATTCCTTGTCTCCTTGTGTAGCCCACGTCTTTCGCCTCTTCGCTGGTCCCGTCGCTCCGGCGCTTGGTGCAAACACTCGAATATCTTTCAACATCAGACTGATGTCGTTACCTCGCTTTTCTCTATCAATGCTCTTGACCCAGATCTTGGAATTGAGGTCGCACTGCTCTCGCATAAGCTTTGCTGCTTGCTCTAGCTCTTCCGCTCTCTGTCTGACGCGCGCAATCGCCGCTTCAAACTACTTCGGTAAGTACTCCACCTCAGTCTCCAACAACTGGTTACTTACCTCGTCGTCTTCAGTATCACTCATATGGATCGGCGATGAGCTCCCACTGACAACAATAGGTGCTTCTATGGAACCTTCCACCAGCTCAGTTGACCGCTGCAAATCCGGCTCATCACGTAGGCCATCAATTTCCGAGCTTTCTACCTGCTGCCAGCGTTGTCGCTCCTCGAGTCAAGGGGCGGTCGTCTCCATTTCTAATAGACTTCTGAGAGTCATCTAGGTCTGGGAACGGCGCCTTTCCCTTCTCCCTAAGTGACGGATGGCGATAAAAGGGTGCAACACGGCGACAAACAACTTCCTGGAAGAACCGCGGACCAGGATCTTCAACAGCCTGTACCAGATGTTTGCAAAGCAGGTAAGGACTATATTTCTGTCGTCCGCACGAGCAAGTCCACTGCTCAACGTTCGTCTCATAGAATCCGTTGATCTTTGCCTCTGCAAGTTTTTTCCACTCCGCTTTGAACGCCTTCTGAAGCGGTGTTAGCTTGCGGGAGCGTCCAGCTCGGAAGTCGTCATCCCATCGGTCCATCTTGGCTTCAATGCGTGGGCCAATATTTGTAATAAGAATCCAAACAAGCTGATCAAGACGTGGATTGTGCAAGTGCTGGAGTGGACCGTGTTTGAGATGGCGCCAGAAGTTTTCAACTGTCATCGTCGTACGCAGACGACAGAGATATGGAGTATCTCAAAGAGTAGTAAACGGATTTTCGTCCGGTTTTTTTCTAGTCCGATGAAATCTATTCAATCAAGTCCATCCCGCGAAAGTCCGATACAAAATTTGTGTGTCTAAGGCGTGATCGAGTGGATTTTGCAAGTTGTTGGGAATTTTGCAAGTTGATGGGATCCATAGTATCTGTCGTACGCCAATGCAGATGCGGAGGAAACGCACCTGTTTGGCCGGAACGGCGGTCATTCCCAAATCGGGAGCACCTTCCAAACAGGGAAAGAGAAATTACTGGAAGGCGCCGGAAATTTACTCTTGCCCTCCTGCCATTCTTGTACGCGTCCTCCCCTTTCCTCTCCCTCGATTTTCTCTTCTCTACTTTCTCCTAATCATCAGTAATGTCCTCCGTCCCCGCACCCTCCCCCGTCGACGGCCAACTGGCACTGGAAGAACAAGAATGTTACAAAATGGGGCCACGAATGGTTCAAGACCGAGCTCACGAACCTCAAAGCTCAAGGAGAGACCGAGGGAGAGGCGGTCTGGATTGCCGACGTCTTCGACGTCGATGGTGACATCGAGCTCGGCCAGCGCAAGTCCAAGTACGTCGACACCCGGCTGATGAACACGTCCTTACATTTCATTCCAGATTGATCACGATTTTCGATTGTCGACTCACGATTAACTGGGCGGGCACTGCTAGCGACGGTGCCGAAGTCAAGGGACGCATCGACGTTCCCGAGGTCTCGCACGAAAACACCGTCGATGACCAGGAGCCATACGGAGTATGCCATCCATTGATCCCCGACCGCGCACTACTGACCAGAAATCTCTAGTATATGTGGAGTATGACAACCTCGCCGACGCCCGAGGCAACGGCGGTCTTCAACCTGGCCAAGTCGCGTCTTACCGCTCTTATGGACGCCGTATTCCGCAAATTCCCTGCTACGATGCTCGACGTCCACGGACGGGATCTTACGGTGAGCGCCGACGCAAGTCGTTCTGGGACACCCGCGCCGTCGACTCCGGCTGCAGCGCCATCGCCATCGCCAGCTGCTGCTGCCGCCGCCGCTCCTCCAAAGCCCGTCAAGAAGCCCGACGTCAAGGCTGTCAATACCACAACGGTCACTGTAGAAGGAAACTTTGCTGCCAGCGCGGACGACTTGTTTGGCTTGCTCACTGACGAGAAGCGCATTCCCATGTGGACGAGGGCGCCTGCCCAGGCAAGTACTTTGGTTTCTTGTTTGGTACTGTGCTAAGTTGTGGTCCTAGAGCGCCGCCAAAGCAGATACCGAATATTCGCTGTTCGGCGGTGGAGTCAAGGGCACGTACATTGCGCTGACGCGACCCACTGAGATCATACAATCGTGGGCATTGTCCAGTCCGACCTGGCCATCTGGTATGTTTCTATCGTACTATCAATCCCTTCTGACAATCGCAGACCATACCGCACAATTGACGACGACTCTGGCGCAAGGCTCTGACTCGACGAAGGTTACATTCACGTTGGCTGGCGTTCCTCTCGGCGTCCAAGACGAAATAAAGAGAAACCTTGAAGGATATTAGTACGTCGGTCTCCGTCTGGTTTTGTTCTCGATGCTGATATCCCTTCAGCATTCATGGCTTCAAATCGATTGGGTATGTCCAAATCGTTTACTCGCAACCTTCACCTCCTCCCAAGAAGAAGAAGCGCGCACCTTCGCCTATCCAAAAAAGAATACCTCTTCCTACGTTCCCGTTATCGCTATTTCAGTCTTGATATTTGCCGCTGCGTTTTCTATACCTTTCTTATCTTCGCGCTCGTAATGTCGTATTCCTAATGATATGTGTCTTTGTTTACAGGTTGGGCACTATGCTCTAAACGTTTGTTGGCATCGTCTCCGGGACTGGGGATGGAAATGAATACCAAGATATATAGAAGAAGATTATATGTGTTGTACTGATGGTAGAGAAATGCAATTTGGTTTGAAGGAAAGTCCAACTTTAGAATTTGTTATTGCTACCTTGCCTGGCAAATCGATATCTCGGGTCGTGAGGAACGAACGAAAGGAGATTATAGTTTATGTAGGATGAGGCGATCAACTAGTGTTAGGGGAATTAGGTAGTGGTAATTTACCTCGGCAAATTAGCATGGTAAATCTCAGGTAAATTACAGTCGACCTGAATATGCTGTTAGCGACTGACTATAGCCACGAGACTAAACCAGGTACCACAGAGAGACTCAAGGGAAAGAAGTGTTCATGTTCGTAGAACTAGGCTAGGCCAGGTGTATAAACGAGATCGGAACTAAAGTACAATGATACTATACTACTGCTTATATACTAGTAAGCCTGTGTTTGGGACTCCTTGTCCATACATGTTTCCGCTAGGGATAACTCCACGCCCTTGACCCAGTGTTGTATGCTACTAGTCCGTGAAACCATTAAATACGAGTGGTAACTGCATGTAAGTAATAATACTGAAACGACCATGTGTGCTACGAGTGTCGGTGATGTGTATACAATAGGAAGTCCATGAGGTATCGGCATGTATGATGTCATCCATGTGTTGGGTGTGTGTCCAACATGAGTACGGCTTTGGTAATGAAAAGAAGTATGATCGGTGACGAAATAGATGATGAAACAGTCCGTTGGTTGATAAGACAAGCCCCCCAATAAGATATGATAAGATTGAAAATGTGAAAATATGGCGATTCATAACATCACCCCCTCCTTAAGGTGCAAGTTCCATTCTGCACCAGAGTTGCTCCATGAGGGCTGCAGAGGGTAGCGTGACGTCAAGGGGTTCGGTATCAGGCAGTGGCATGGGTCGGAATAGATGTGATGGAAATTGCGACATGGGGACTTCAATGCGAGCAAGCGCGGGTGGCTTCTGTTATGAATCGCCATATTTTCACATTTTCACATCTTATCATATCTTATCGGGAGCCTTGTCTTATCAACCAACGGACCGTTTCATCATCTGTTTCGTCACCGATCATACCCCTTTTCATTACCGAAGCCGTACTCATGTTGGACACACGCCCAACACATGGATGACATCATACATGCCGATACTTCATGGACTCCCTATTGTATACACACCGCCGACACTCGTAGCACACATGGACGTTTCAGTATTATTACTTACATGCAGTCACCACTCGTATTTAATGGTTTCACGGACTAGTAGCATACAACACTGGGTCAAGGGCGTGGAGCATCCCTAGTGGAAACGCGTATGGACAAGGAGCTTCAAACACAGACTTACTAGTATATAAGCAGTAGTGTAGTATCATTGTACTTTAGTTCCGATCTCGTTTATACACCTGGCCTAGCCTAGTCTTACGAACATGAACGTTTTCTTCCTTAGTTCTTGCTGTGGTACCTGGTTGAGTCTCGTGGCTTAGTCAGTCGCTAACAGCTTCGGCTTGTTCGGATATTGTTGGTGGAAATCGCTAATGGCTTTGTCGGCATTTTTGAGATTGCATGCCGGTTCCCATGTCTGCTTGTGTGTGCCATAACCCTTCCAGTGAACCTTGTATTGAAAACCCCTGCGATACTTCCGGGAATTCACCACTTTCTCAACCTCCCATTCCGGTTCGGCTCCTTCCAGCACAGGTGGTGGACGCATGTCTCGGGGTTGCGTCGGAAATTGCGGCTCGTGGTAAGGCGTCAACAGAGCCTCATTGAACACGGGATGGATGCTTTTCCACGTGTGAGAAATCTGGAGCTTGTAAGAGCTCGTCCCGACTTTCTTGATCACTTTGAACGGCCCAAAGTGTTTGTCATCAAGCTTCTTCATTGGTCGGTCCGTGCTGAGATTCGTCCCTTCCAGCCATACTTTGTCGCCTTCCTTGTACTCTACTGCCTCTGTTCGCTTCCTGTCATAAAACCGTTTCATGTCCTCTTTTGCCATCTTCAATGCTGACCCCACTTCATCCCATGTCTTTCTCATGCCGTCGGCAAACTCCTGCGCAGTCTCATTTCTCGATGTCGTTTTTGGAACGGTGCCTTTGTAGGGATGTCTGCCCATGTCTGCAAAGAACGGAGTGACTTTGGTCGCCGAGTGAACTTGATCGTTGTAAACGAATTCAACAGAGGGTAGCCATCCGTGCCAGTCGTTCTGATGGTAGTTGACAAATAACCGTAAGAAATGTTCTATCTCTTGGTTCAGCCGTTCCGTCTGCCCATTTG
This sequence comes from Mucidula mucida, assembly GCA_015501055.1. NCBI lineage: Eukaryota > Fungi > Basidiomycota > Agaricomycetes > Agaricales > Physalacriaceae > Mucidula > Mucidula mucida. Next base: position 13,178 of record JADNYV010000143.1, read on the forward strand.
CCTGTGGATGATACTCCGTTGTAAAGTTTCCTTGTATGCCCAACAACCGGTACAACTCCTTCATAAAACGTGAGTGGTATTGTGGACCGCAATCATGTATCATCTGTCGTGGCATCTCATGTATGGGAAAAATGCAATCATGGTAAATGCGGGCCATGCCTTCCAACGTCAAAGTGATATGTGTTGGTATAATGTGTAATCACTTTGTGAAGTGGTCCACAAACGTGCTGATCGTGTTGTATCCTCCTAATTCCGGCAGTTCTCCAATCATGTCCATCCCTACTACCTCCCATGGCTCGCTTGGCACATCAATAGGGTGAAGAGGTGCAGCCGGCTTCGTGCGATGTGACTTTGTAACCTGGCATTTTTGACACCCTTCCAAGTATTCTCGGATGTCTCAGCTAATTCCAGGCCACCAATAGGTGCGTGTGATCAGCTCAAGGGTCTTGTACTGTCCCGGATGCCCTGCAAGCTGTGCATCATGATGCATTCCAATAACTTTTCCCCGCAATTCCTTGTCCTTGGTATATAAATACGATCTTTCCACATAATAAGTCCATTTTCCTTCTCTTCTCATCCTTTTTCTTTGTTTTCTAATGCTTTTTGTACGTATCTGTCTTTGTTTCCTTTTCTTTGTTTGATTTTGTTAAGTAATTGTCCTCCGGTGTAGCTACTGTATGTAAAGAAAATTGAATTTGTGATATAAAAAACTCCGGTTTTAGCAAAACAATGTTTTTGTTATCTTTTTCCCCCTTCTCAAGGCCTGTCATCCTTGACAAGGCATCAGCTTTTCCCATCGTCCTGCCTGGCTTATGAATCATCTGTATGTCATATTCCGCCAACTCCGTAACCCATTGCGCCTGCCTCCGGTTCAACTTCTGTGGCTTCCGGAAGTACTGAAGGTTTTGATGATCGGTGAAAACCTCCACTGTCTCCTTAGCGCCTAGGAGGTATTGCCGCCAGTTGTCGATCAAGTCCATGATAGCCATCATCTCTTTGTCGTAGATCTCATAATTGCGCTCCACTTCGTTCAGCGCGCGAGACCAAAAGGCTACTGGTCTCCATTTTCCGTCAACAAACTGGGAAAGAACCACCCCGTTTGTATAGTTCAAGGAGTCTGCCTCGACTCAAAACTTGCCATTGTTGCGTGGTACGATCAGAACAGGTTCTTCCGTCATCCTCCGTTTCAACTCCTCAAACGCCTCATGCTGCTCCATGCCCCAAACCCACTCACCCTTCCTGGTTAGCGATGTCAATGGCTTCGCTACTCCCGCAAAACCCCGGATAAAACGTCGGTAGAAGTTGCAGAAGCCTAGGAATGACTGTACTTCCTTCTTCTTCGTCGGCTCCTTCCATTCCTTCACTACGGCCACTTTTGCCGGATTCATCTTCACTTCTCCTCCTCCACCAATAACTCCTAAGTAGTCTACAGTATGTGCCTCAAAACTACATTTCTCGGGTTTTAAATACAACTTATTTACTCGTAATATTTCTAATACTTGTCGTACAATATGCCTATGTTCTTCCAACGTGTTCGTAAAGATAAGTATGTCATCCAGGTAAACTATTATGTGTCTGCCGTCAATCAACTCCTTCAAGATGTGATTCATGAACAATTGGAACATTGCCGGTGAGTTTGTGAGTCCGAAGAACATTACCAATGGCTCGAATAGCCCCCGGTTTGTTCTAAACACCGCTTTCCACTCATCACCGTCTTTGATCCGAATGTTATTGTAACCCCATTGGACGTCCATCTTTGTAAACCACTTTGCTCCCTTCAACTTGTTAATAAGCTCCTGGATCAACGGCAAGGGGTATCGGTTCTTGATTGTCATGTCGTTCAACTTCCGATAATCCTGCACTGGCCGAAGGCTTCCGTCCTTCTTCTTGACAAGAAAGAATGGTGATGCCATGGGTGAGATTGATGGCCGTATGCGTCCCGTGCGTATGTTTTCCTCCAAGAACTCGTCTAACGCCTTCTGCTTGGATGGGCTAAGGGGATAAACCTTGCAGTCGACCGGTTTGGAACCAGGCGTAAGTTCTATCGCGTGATCCCAGGGTCTTCGCTCCGGTAACTTGTCAAAGTCCGCCTTGCTGAATACATCGGAGAATTTCTCAATGTAAGGTGCAGCAGCGGATGAAGGCTGTTGTGATCTCAGCTTTTCACCGCTTTTGCAATAATTGTCCCAGTCCATCCAGAACAAACGCTCTCCCTCTTACAACTTCTCTTCTACATCTTCTCCTTCATCTTCTGACGAGTCATACTCGGGTAAGTAGCCGCAACGGTCTGGACATCAATCAAAAGTCAATGTGGATTCTGTCCAGTTGATCGTGGGGTTGTGATATTGTAGCCAATCTAGCCCCAAAAAGATACTTGTTTTGCCGAGATTGGTGACGGCCAACTCAATCTTTTCGGCGTGATCTCTGATCTTCATCTGGACCTCCACAAAACCTTCAATTGCTCCTCCCTCGTTTAGGGTTCCATCCTCATTGTAGACAGGAAGCTTGACCAGTAACTCCTTGATTGGGAGTCCGTTCCTTTCGACAAATTCTTTATTGACACAAGAACCTGTTGCTCCACTGTCAAGAAGGGCACTTGTTTCCCATTCAGAGCCTGTGTGTACGCTCTCTATGGTTACTCGGAGTTTCATGTCCTGCCCCTTTGTTCCCCGGATGTACTTCCTCGACTTTTTCAACTCTGTCACAACTTCCACCGCAGCTTCCTTTGTCAACGCTCTGATCGCCATCACCTTCTCTTCTGTTGCTTCTCTCTCTCTCCGCTCCGGCATCCATGCTCTCAAAATTCCCACTGCTCTCAACACTTCATCCTCTCTTAGCCGTTGTGCGATCCACTCGGGCATATTTGGCTCAAATCTTTCTTTTGCAGGTTTTGTTGGTGAAGTCGTCGATGATATTTTAGGCGTATCAGTACCCGTACTGTAAATAAATTCTGCATCTGACAACCCTTCCCTTGATGGCTGCTCCGGCAGGACTGCGTCTACTGCGGGAGCTTCGCAAAACCCAACTCTTCAGCCAGCTTCCTCTTCTCTTCGTCATTCATTTTGGTCCATAGCCCCGAATTGTCTGGGGTCTACCCTTCTTAGGACAGAACCTGCTGACATGGCCGTGTTCACCACAGCTGAAGCAGAGTCCTCTTTGACGTGCATTATCAATGTCCATTGGCCTGCCGGCTCCTCCATAGGTAACACCGGTGGCATCTTGTCATGTGATCGGTGTCGGGGGTGGATTTGTAGGATTGGCTCTTGATGTAGCCACCTGTGGAGCTTGAGGCCGGGACTGCATGCCGGACCTCTTGCTCGCCATCCGCCTCCTCCACAACTGATCAATCTGAATAATCTGTGCCTTTCAATCCTTGTACTTCACCGGCAACCCGTCTCGGCTGCCATAGATCTGGTTGATGATCTTCTCGTTGACATTGGTCTCAAGAAGTTGTACAACATATGTGTCATCCTTCGAGTATTCCGCCTGGGTGAGCAGGACCTCGAACTTCTGGAAGAAATCTTGAGCGGTGTCTTGCCCCTGGCGCAACCGCTCGATCTGGTCTTGCGCGTCTTGCGCGAGGTTGGAATCCACAAATTGCTCTTTCAAATGCTCCTTGAACTCCATCCAGGAGACTGTCCATTTCTCTTCTTCCTTGTTGAAATTCTGATCCAAGTAGTTCTGGACCCATGCATCGACGTGATCTCCTCGGATGTAGGAGAGAACAACATTGATCCTTTCAGAGTCAGATGTGAGGTTGTTCTTCTTGTCACAGATGTATGTAAACATGGATCGCCACCAGCTCTTGTACTTGGCCTTGTCCCCGTCATAGTCATAAGGTTTGTTAACAAGAGATCGGCCTTTTGTTTCGACATCGGCATGATGAGCGGGTGCGTGATGAGCGGTTTCGGATGCTTCGTTGGACATGGTGAGTCGGGGTGATGTGATCAGAGAGTGAAAGGGTGAAAATGGAGATATGGGTGATGCGGATTTGGATGAAACGGGTGAGGGATAGAGGTTTGGATGAATAAGGAGGAGTTGCCTAGATCTGAAATAGAATCCAGGACTTGGTAGGATGGGGAATGATGGTGTGTATTGTAAGGTAAGTAAAGTAGGTAGGTATCGTAACTGTCTACGCTATTTTACCGACTACTGACTACGTATCTACGGAGCCCAAGAGCTCGTCACAAGTTCGCAATTGCCCAGCAGATGTCCCTCTGGTGTAAGGTAAGCCGAAGTTTTCCTGGGAACGGGGGTTGACCCGTAAACAGCGCCCACTGAAGTGCAACTGCCAAAAGTTCGTTCTTGTGAGAGCGGCTACTTCCAGCACCCGAGGCAGTTATCTCTAACTGTTAGCCGGCGCTACTGGAACCAATACACATGTATGCGGACGTGCGCTGGGATTAAGATTCCGTCAATCTGTAAACAGGAAAGGGGATGGGGGATGTGCGATGATCAAACAGCGAAGTGCTGATCAACGATCAGGGATGTGTGGTAGGTGGTAGAAAGTAGTTCCGATCTTCTGTTAGCAACTGACTATAGCCACAAGACTAAACCAGGTACCACAGAGAGACTCAAGGGAAAGAAGTGTTCGCGTTTGTAGAACTAGGCTAGGCCAGGTGTATAAACGAGATCGGAACTAAAGTACAATGATACTATACTACTGCTTATATACTAGTAAGCCTGTGTTTGGGACTCCTTGTCCATATGTGTTTCCGCTAGGGATAACTCCACGCCCTTAACCCAGTGTTGTATGCTACTAGTCCGTGAAACCATTAAATACGAGTGGTAACTGCATGTAAGTAATAATACTGAAACGACCATGTGTGCTACGAGTGTCGGTGATGTGTATACAATAGGAAGTCCATGAGGTATCGGCATGTATGATGTCATCCATGTGTTGGGTGTGTGTCCAACATGAGTACGGCTTTGGTAATGAAAAGGAGTATGATTGGTGACGAAACAGATGATGAAACAGTCCGTTGGTTGATAAGATAAGCCCCCCAATAAGATATGATAAGATTGAAAATGTGAAAATATGGCGATTCATAACATATGCCATGTAAATCAGAGTAAATCAGCCTCAGAGGCTGGGCACCGATATCAGTCCATTTCTTATGCAAAATGGAACGCGACTGGGCCCGAAATTGTGTGGCACACAATTTACTGTTACTGGGAACCATTTTGTATGTCCACCACAACCAAAGAAGTCCTCTCAAGGGACATTTCTTGCATGTGATCACTTACTTAAGTGGTGGCCATCACACGACGGCATCATCATTGAAAGACGCCACAAAGCTCACGGACTTTGATAGCACAGTATGAACATTGGTGATTGTGGCAAGTAACTGTTGGGCTCTTGTCCCCGGCAAGTCGAAGATTTGCCGCCTTGGAGCCTAATTTACATGTAATTGATGGTCATTTTGGGTGTTAATTAGCAGTAAATCTTTGGTGCAGGTGCTACCCTGGCTGCTCGTGTAGTGACGTAGGAGGTTTTGATTGTCCTTTGGATCCGTAGTGCTTGTATAAACAAAGGCATTCGTCAAACAAGCAAAAGATCCAGCCCAGAGGTCACATTCTCATCCTTGTGTGCCACACACAATCTTCGACAGAAGAGTTTGTCCGACGTAGTGTCCAGTGTTAGTCCAGAATGAGCAATGAGCATCCAAGCTAAGTCAGGTACTTGTAAGTCTAGAGAGAAAAAGGGAAGAGGAGAGTGAAGAAGATAGGAGCACAAGATGCTATGTATCTTGAGGGGTTTGGGGGTAGAGGTCACCACTTGCTGGGAAAGGGGGGAAAAGGTGAAAGCGTGGATGCAGTCAGCGAGATGGAAAGGGGAACCAGACGGTCACGTGCCGGACAACCAGACTGCATCGACCACGCAATCAAGAAAGCAAGCAAGCGGGGAACTCTGGTGAAGGCCGGATGGACACCACACAAGTCTACCCAACCACCCAGGAGTGTCAGCTCCACCGGTGGATGAGTGTGGCATCCAACCCCCCAAACCCAAGATGGCACGCCAATCAGACTGGGCAAGGGCAAAAAGGAAAAAGAAAAAGGAGGAACAAAGTTATATATGGTTCAAGTAAGGGTAGAAGACTATGCATTGGGAGAATCTTTAGGTAACTTATTAGCTATATGAAAGGTTTCTATCTTATTGTTGATCTCTTCAATATGTTCAGGGCTGTAGGTACGTGTACTGTACTAACGCGACCGGATCTTCACGGCATGTTACGCGTTATGATTGTGAACTAAATTACCAGTAGTTCATCCAGGGTCCATAGACCATATTGGGAGCCGCGGGAGGCGGCGGCGCGAGCTGCCGCGGCAAAAATTTCCGCATTTGGGCTGATCCCGACAAAATTTACCGTTGTTACGCGTTATGGAAGCCGAATTAGTTCACTTCACGGGGCCCTGTGACGCGTTATGTGAATTAACGGTCGTGTTAGTACAGTAATCATAGACGGAATAAATGAGAAAGCAAGGGAATTCCAGTGACCCTCTTTGGCAACCGCCTCCGGGGGTACGCCTCTGAGAAGTAATTCTGTGGTGCCGCCTGGTCGGAAACTGTGACCGTGGATGAAGTCAAGGTTATGCCACTTCCATATCTCACAACAGCGACCTAGAAACCACTCCTTGGTCATGGGAAGCCTTGATCCATCTGCAGAGATAAAGGCAAAGAGAGGAGCGTCTGATGGGACGTTTGCGTTCAGATCCAGGTGACGGCAAAGAGCATCCACCGGGCAAAGTACAGGGCGAGAGGTGAAGGAGAGATCAGCTCCCCGTTGTCGCTCCGTCTTTGTGAATGGGATGTGGAAATGCACCGACTCTGATCCACCGTGTTGTGAGCGATACTTGATTGGAGTAGAGCGGGATGCGTGAAGGCGGGTGCTGAACACATTGCTCGAGGGAATGATGAGCTCGCCAAAACGGCAACAGCCCCAGAAGGCGCAGAGTGCAACTGCTAGAACTGCCGCGTCAAAGGTATTTGTTGGGGAGAGACTGTCACAAAGGGCGATTAGATGATCAATAGTAACTGGGTGGCGTTTAGGGCGAGGGGTGTGAGCAATTTCTTTGGTTGCCAATGTTTTAATAAGTGAGAGAAATTTGTCTCCGCCGTGCCACTCCGCCTTGTTGAGTGAGTGCCAGGCTCAACCGTCCGGACCCGGTCTCTATGAAATCCGCCATCGCACTGGTGCTTTGCTTTTACGCGCGACCTCGGCGATTTACCTATAACTGGCACTATAGTCGACGCATTTGCTTGTGCTAGATAACGTCAGAGAGTAACGGACACTATGCATTTCTACGGTCTATCTAGGGTCCGTACAATTTCGTTGCACTTAATGTGAAGAAGGGGCTCTTAGGGCGGAAGCGGCAATGCAAGACCAGGATGAGGCGCGCGCGCGGTCCGAAGACGTCCGAACTCAAGCAGCATGAAACACAAAAGGCGCTAGGTGAAGTCGCGGGATGCGATGAGGCTGGTTGTACCAAGGTGTATGAAAATATTGGAGAGGTCACATGCGGAGGAGGTATGACGGAAGTATTGAACGAAAGCTGTAGAAAGGCGTGGCGTAGGATACTTCGGGTGACACGCTTTGCACTAGAACAAAGGTGGTAAATGCCGACACACAGATCCTTCCGCTGGAAATTTCCGACTGCAGACGTTCCCCATATTCTCCAGTGCGGATCACTTCTAGAAGAAGATTTGAAGTCGAGCATTTCCAAACGCAGAATAAACTTACTCTTCGGAGATATGGTTAATTCAGCGCAGCTGTCATCACTACTAGTGGCGCAACGATCCGTCGACAATCGAACAGTGCTTGAACCCGAAATACCTATCGTTTGCTCATTCTAGACTAGCACCTGTGGGCACTACGTCGGACGAACTCTTCTGCCGAAGATTTTGTGTGGCACAAGGACGAGAATGTGACCTCCAGGCTTGATCCTTTCACGTTTGAGTACTCGTATGTCCGCCGGGGTCGGATACTAAACTGCGAAGCCGTTAGACTTCGTCGCGTCCAGTAACACGAGACAATTCTAATTCTCTCTAGGGCATTTTAGACTACGCCTTCATTCGATTTACGCGTGTTCGGGGTCCTCACGGTGCTCTGGTATAAAGGCTGACTGCCTTGGGAGCGTTTACTGCATTCTGCTTCTTCGTCCCAGCATCTCTTGACCTCTTTGACACAATGCACTTTACAACCTGCTTTTCCGTCTTGATGACTTTGGTTTTGGGCGTCGTCGCCATTCCTAGCCCCGATGCCGATACTGTACGCGATACTAGACTTCCTCGATGTCATTTGCCATTGATCCTTGTGTCTCTCATAGGCCATGGTCACCAAGCGGGAGACCTCTTATGGTAACCCGGACCTCGTCGTTGATCAGGGCGACCGCTGGAAATTGAACTTTGGTTCGACCAATGGACACCCTAATGCCTGTCCGGGACACTGTAGGCCCTTTCGTTCCTCTATCTAAAACGTTCGAGCTCATTGCCGCTATAGACATTTGTTACATCTTCAAAAATGGTAGCCCACACGGTGACCAAAGCTGGGGCAACCCAGACGACATGGTCGACGAAGGGTAGGTTGTCTTGTGCGCTCGGCACTGAACGTGAGATTGAACGTTCATTATTAGTAACCGCTGGCGCTTCAACTACCCCAACGCGGGTGATGGCCCCTGCGGCCACCACTACATCTGCTACTACAACAAGTAATTAATTGTTACGCTTGAAGGGGTGTTTGGAGGATTATCTGAGAAGTATAACACTGTGTTTCTTTTGTTTACAATGCACATATAGGGCCTCTCTTGTTTCTGAAGTCTTTGCTTTTATCTGCTGCCGTAATGCTTTCGATGTTTCTACTCGTGAAGTTGGCAGGAGTGGTTGTGCACCGGGCCGCTCCACGGTCCGTGTTCGGTCCCTTGCATGTTGATGTCTTCCTTTCTTTCTTTCAACCACCATCGCCATCGCTTCTCCTGGTGGTCAAAGAAACTCAAGTTCGAATGACTCCACGTCTTCTGTTTACACGGTCCGCTGACTAGAATTGACCTTCGGTGGGCAGGAAACCTAACACGTTTTTCGATCTTCATTATCGCTATCACAATCAGCTCACTTGATGCCCCGGAACCACGGCTCTTATAGAAACCTCCAGAGTTTCCCCGTCTACAAAAAGTCCATCCCGTTACCCTCTGCCGGCAACCGTCTATCAATATGGTCAAGTTCTCAACTGGTATGTGGGAGAACTCCCCCGGTGTGGCGATTAGTTGGGCCACAGAGGTCGTCAAAAGCGAGGCATTGAAGGATCGCCTTCGATGTGTCGCGGTAGGTGGCTTGTATTCTCAGGCAAGCTAGATGATTAATGGCCAGTAGACGACTAGAAAGATATACCATCGAGGAGACACGCTTAACGCGCCCACGATTACCATGGAGTGCTCGTCTCCGCTACCTGACGTTATCCATCTCGAAGCGTACCACCGGAAGGCCCACACTCCGACTGCTCAAGGACCCCACTACGAAGTCTTCCCCACAATTGATGTCAAAGAAGTTGTAAGTCTTTCTTCGCGTGTCCAGTGGATACCAATTCTGAAAATGGTGAATAGGCATCCATACGCAAAGACGGTCTCAAAGCGACCAAGTCCGATACTGGACTTAGTCTGTACACTAACACTCTTACCGCCGCGTTCGATACGCGTCCAGGCCAGTTCAACTTTGACATTCGCTCACATGGTGCCCGCAGCCCAACCGGCATCACCTCTTCCAACGATTACCTTCTGACCCAGCTCGGGTGGCGTTCGGTCGGCTACGCGAAGCGTGACACCAATCTCCAGCATCCGAATCTCAACTTGGTCGATCCGGACAAGGGCGACATGTGGATGACGATGCAGTTACAAGTTTCGGTAGGGGAGAAGATATATGGCTTGGGCGAACGGTTTGGTCCATTCGTAAAGAATGGGCAGGTTGGTACTGACGCATCCCCGCAACATATGAAACTGATGTCGTTCTAGGGTGTAGAAATGTGGAACGAGGACGGAGGAACGTCGTCCGAATTGACGTATAAGAACGTGCCTTTCTTCTTGAGTTCACGCGGCTACGGTGTGTTCGTTGCCTGCCCTGGAGCTGTCAGCTTTGAGGTTCAAAGCGAACGTGAGGTTTACTTTAGTTATTACTTTCAAATGCTGATCCTCTTCTTCTAGGCACTACACGAGTCAACATATCCGTTCCTTACGAAGCCGTAGCGGTATACGTCGTACACGGCCCTTCGCCGTCTACAATCTTGCAGCGCTACACGGCAATCACAGGGCGGCCAGCTCTTCCGCCACCTTGGACGTTCAACCTCTGGCTGTCAACGTCTTTCACCACCAATTACGATGAGAACACCGTCAACGAATTCCTGAAGGGAATGCAGGATCGCGATATCTCCGTGGGAGTGTTCCACTTTGACTGTTTCTGGATGAAGGCGTTCCAGTGGTGCGACTACGAATTCGACGCGGACTACTTCCCCGATGCGAAAGGACAGTTAACCCGCTTGCATGATAAAGGCTACAAGGTATTCCGTGGAACTCATTCTAAACGTACCGACACTTACCATTGCTTCCAAGGTTTGTGTCTGGATCAATCCTTACATCGCTCAAGAGAGTAAGCTCTTCAACGAGGCGTTGAGGGTGGTTACTTTGTGAAGAAGCGAGACGGGAGTGTTTGGCAATTCGACTATTGGGCAAGTCTTCTTCCTTGCAAGGAATCCTTTTGTTGACATCTTCCCTAGCAAGCTGGTATGGCGTTTGTAGACTTTACGAATCCAGCAGCGTGTAAATGGTACCAATCGAAGCTCAAGGGCTTGATGGATTTGGGTGTGGACTGCTTCAAGGTGAATGCCTGTCGATTATCGAACTCGAGAATATTAGTAACATAGGTCTAGACGGACTTTGGAGAACGAATCCCAACTGGAAACGTCGTGTACTTCGATGGCTCAAACCCTGAGAAGATGCATAACTATTATTCGTTCTTGTATAACAAGGTCACATTCGAGGTCGTCGAGGACTACAAAGGAAAGAATCAAGCGGTGCTATTCGCGCGTTCTGCGACAGCTGGTGGTCAGCGGTTCCCTGTCCATTGGGGCGGAGATCCTATGTCGACATTCGAAGCTATGGCTGAGACGCTTCGCGGTGGGATGAGTCTGGGTCTTTGTGGATTTGGATATTGGGCGCATGATATCGGTAACGTTGATCTCTATGTGAAAATTAACACGATATTAATTCGACGCTTCTACAGGCGGATTTGAGGGTACACCTGATCCAGCGTTGTATAAACGTTGGTTCGCGTTTGGTGCTTTGTCCAGTCACTCTCGTCTTCATGGCAGTGGAAGTTTCCGAGTACGCCCAAATGGTTGTCATTCACTCACTTCGACTAACGCCATTGTCAGGTGCCTTGGGTCCTTGATCCCAGCGGCGAAGCAGATCGCGTCCTCAAGAAGTTTACTGACCTCAAGCTCTCGCTAATGCCGTACTTATACGCTACCGCGATAGCGACACACGAGACTGGGATCCCTATGATGCGCCCTCTGTTCGTCGAATTCCCGGAAGATCCAACGTGCTGGAACGTCGACACACAGTTTATGATGGGCCCCAATCTCATGGTCTGCCCGGTCTTCAATACGGAGGGCCGCGTGCAGTTCTACGTCCCGGAGGGCAAGTGGTACGCGCTTCTCGATGGGAAGATGCGCACAGGCCCGAAGTGGTACACGGAGACGCATGATTTCATGAGCTTGCCTCTGTTGCTACGCCCTGGAAGCGCGATCGTGCTTGGTCAATACGAAGGCGTGGGCGAGCGAAAGCTCGCGGTGTACGACTACGCAAACGAGGTTACGATCTTGGTGAATCCGGGAGCCGACAAGGTGGACGCGCACGTCAATGTGCCGGACAGCCAATCGCCGGGAAAGATCGCTGCTGTTCTGCGCGTCCGCGGGACTGCGGAGGAAGTCAAAGTGGAAGTTGTTGAGGGGGCACTTAAGGGGGAGTACAAGATTGAAAAGGTGGATGTTACGAACGCGGTCGAAGATGACGAGTATTGAAAATGGCACTGTCTTAATTTGTATCAGTGAGTGTCAATTTGAATGTTTCTTCGAAGTCAACTTGGGGGACATCATCTTGGCGTTATTGAGCGTTGAGCCTTGTTGAAGTCGGTAACGGGGGCAGAGGGGTAAACTTCAAGTCCGAGCGTGCGGGACACGTGCCTATTTTTACTGCGCCTGTGAGATATTTTTAGACCCGTTCTTGCGCCACCTTTCTCTGAACCATTGTTTTAGTAGCGTCGCGGCATCGGATGTCTCGCGCGTTCGATGACTAGACTTTGTCAAGAACTGCGCTTTTCTGAGGAGCAGTCGACCCGAAAACTGGAATGCGCCCACTCGACGACGCCTTTACAGCGTTTCTACGCAGCAATAGTATTTGATGCCCTGACATCAAATTGTCCCAATGGAATTCTGTCGCTCATCACGTTCTGCCATCCCATAAATACTGCGCGTTGCCTTGACACAACAAACAAAAGCCGAGCTGGGCCTCTTATATTTCTGTCGCCAACCACCACCATCTCGCCTCCCTTCGTCACTCGTTCGACATACCCACACTCTCTTCTTAGATTCACTTAAACTCTAGACAGCCATGAGGTCTTCGACTTCACTCACGTTGCTCTCTATCGCATCGGCGGCGCTCGCATTTGGCGTGGGCCACGATGGCGCCAAAAGACACCACAGGATGAAGCGCGCGCCTGCGTCGTTGAAAGGGAGGACCGATTCTGTTGTTGCCTACTATGGCTACCAGGTATTGTCTGTGTTGCTGCCTCCTCGAACATCCACTGACACTTGTCGTCAACTAGAACAAAACTGCAGGCGCCTGTGGCTGGGAAAGTGTCGACACCGACTACATCGTCGGGCTCTCCACGGACTACGTGACGCCCGATTCCACAGATAACTGCGGAAAGCAGGTACCTCTTCTATTTTTGTTCTCTGTTGGTCAAGAGATTGAATGCATGAATAGGTCACCATTACGCTCGCGGACGATAGTTCTAAATCTGTGACGTGCACAGTAACGGACTCGTGCACAAATTGCGATATGTACCTGTCGATTGCGGCGTTTGAGTCGCTCGCGGGGTCTTTGGACGGCGGAAAGTGTTAGTAATTTACGTTCATTCGTACATTTTGCTAGTAACTGACTAAGAGCATGTGAAGTGGACGTTGTATGGGACTTCGTGGACTCGTCGAGCACCATTTCGCAGTCTAACGCTGTTGATGTTGCTCTGCCGACCTCCGCGGCCGCCGAGACGACTACGTATGAACCTACTCCAGCTAGTAAGTGCCTCTCTTTTCTACATCAATATCGCCAAATTAACGTATTGGCGTAGCCGAAACTTCGACGACGGCGACTTCCGCGAGCACCGGAGGTACCTCCACCGATGGCTGGACTAACACCAACTATCTCACAGGGTCTTCGATTTTCGATTTCTTCAGCTTGTAAGCGGCTGTCTTTTTCGTCTATATATTTCTCGCATTTACGGTTATCGCGTGTAGCGAGACTGGCGCTTCGGATAACTCTGGCTGCGCGAACTACGTTTCCCGAGACAGCGGCTTGGTTTACACTGATAGTAACGGTTATGCGGTTGTCGCCATCGATAGCACGGAGTTGGTATTTCCGTTGGCCTCAAAATCATGCGTGCTTAATGCTATCGATGCAGGTATGCCAGTCTTCGTAACTCGGTCCGCATGGTTTCGAATACCGAGTTCAACGTCGGTATGTGGCAAGACTAATTTTACTCGCTCCTCGTCTGACTGATTCTTCCAGGATCGTTGATCATTGTTGATGTCCAAGAAATGCCTGCTGTCTGTGGAACGTAAGTTCAATGGTATTTCAAATGCGTCGTCATGAGTTGACTTTGTTCGTAGCTGGCCTGCCATCTGGTTGAACGGCGGTTGCACTTGGCCTGACTGTGGCGAAATCGATATTCTTGAGGGTGTTAACATGTGAGTGGAGTGATTGAAGCTCAACCGTAAAGATGAAAGGTATTGATGAGATGCTAGGTACACCCAGAACATCTTCTCAGTTCACACTAATGACGGCTGCTCTCTTGACCAATCCGAAGTTGATTCTCTGACCTCCGCCGCCCTTAAGACCACGTCCACTCTCAGCTGCAACGCCAATGCTGACAGCACATCCTGTGGCTTCAACCTCGATTCGCAAACGTCCTACGGCCAACCTTTCAACAGCGCCAGCGGCGGAACCTACGCGGTCTCCATCACGGATGATGCGATTTCGTTCTACTTCTGGAACCAGGGCAGCGTCCCGAGTGATATCACCTCGAACACCCCGACTCCCAGCAGCTGGGGTAGTGCGCTGGTCACCATCTCGAATACCGCGTGTGATATCTCCTCGCACTTTACCGACCTCAGTTTGATCATCAACACAAACTTGGGCGGTACTTTTGCAGAAGGCGTTTGGAACACGGGTGCGTAGTTACCGCTAATTGGCAACGCGTCATCTTATTGGTTTTCACAGCGAACAACGGCCAATCGACGTCCTGTGCTGCTTCTACTGGATTTTCGTCTGCGTACGAATACGTTACCCAAGTTGGCTCTGCTTTCGCCGACGCCAAATTTGTGAGTGTTCCCTGTCCTCTCGGGTTCCCGTAGCTCACGTAAATCTACAGACCATCCGGTCGATCGCCACCTACTCGCAGTAGGGTTCACGTCGTTTTCTTTCAATGGGATCTCGACCTTTTTTCCCTGGCATCATCGGAACTGGAGGCGTGTCATATACCCCAATCCCTATACCTCAATTTCATGACCGGTCGTGCTAGAGGCACTGTTAATCTAATGAATACAGTTTGTTCCAACAGTTCCAAGCTATCGCGGAGTGAAGTCATGTTGTGATCGCAACGATCGTGTTGTCAAGGCACGACTACAGTACGTGTGGTCCTTTGGCGCGCCGACGGCGGCCGATGCGGAAACCAGCGTGGTCACTTGCTCTATTTCTTTCTTGACATTGTTTTGCAGCAGAACTGTAGGCGCAGCGCGTCGATTCAAAGTGCTGCAGTTTGACGGCGATCCTCAGGAGGTCAGTACCGAAAATAATTGGGAGCCACTTGAGCAAGAATAAACTGATCGAGCTTCTGATGGGAAATTACATGCGACTCATTTGATCTGATTTCACAGTGCCAAGCGCGGCAAATGCTCAAAACCGATTCTTCCCACCCGCCCATCTTCACTTCCTTTTTCCACGACCGCCTCCCAGCTTCGGCTTCATCCACATTCTTTCACTCCCGACGCTCCCTGTAGACCTACAATAGACCGCATCCTCGCTTCTCTACGATTACGATGAGGTCCTCGACTTCGCTCGCATTGCTATCGCTCGTCGCCGGCACACTCGCTCTTGGTACGGGCCATGAAGGTGTTGGTAGGCGGCACCACAGAATGAAGAGGACTCCTGCCTCTTCATGGAAAAAGCGCTCAGACCCGGTCACGGCATACTATGGCTACCAGGTGTGTTTACTACGTGTCTTCTCTGCTAGGCCCAACTTTGACCACACTGCAGAATGGCGCTACTGGTTCTTGCGGCTCTGTTTCTCAGGACACCGACTTTGTCGTGGGTCTCCCCAAGGACTATGTTACCTCTGAATTCACCGACAACTGTGGTGCCCAAGTAAGTCAGACGATGAGGAAACGGGCGCGGGTACTAATGATGCATTCTCCTAGGTCACCGTGGCGTTGGCCGATGACAGCTCTAAGTCAATCTCGGCGACTGTTATGGATACTTGCGATTGCGCACCTGGCGCTATCTATCTCTCGATAGCCGCCTTCGAGGCGCTCTCAGGGGGCGCCTTGGATGCCGGAGTTTGTGCGGGTATTTTCTTCCCTAATTAATTCCGGTTCTCATTGTATCGTTTCAGTGAACGTAACTTGGGAGTTCGATTTCAACGCACCTGCCGTGGACTTTGTCCCACCCACATCCTCCGTCGATGACACCGACATCGTTTCACCCACGACTGTCGCCCTGCCCGCGAGTTCTTCGTCAGCTGTCGAAGAATTCACTTCGTCCTACGTTGAGGAGACCACTTCTTTTGTGCCAGAAACCACCGTCTCGATCCAAACACGTGAGTCCTAGCGTCTCCACATCCTCCTAAAATATATTTCTAATTCGATCCAGCAACTGCGACCTCCTCGTACACGCCTCCTGCCAGCACTGGCGGAACTTCTTCTGACGGCTGGACTAACACGCAATATCTCACCGGTGATGCCCTCTTCGATGCCTTCAACTTGTCAGTCCTTTTTTCCGAGAATCCTGCTGCATGTTCTGATTGGCTTACAGCGACACCGGTGCTGCTGATAACTCCGGAGCTGCGAACTACGTTGGCCGTGACAGTGGATTGGTTTATACCGACGGTGAAGGCAATGCTGTTATTGCGGTCGACACTACAGAATCTGTTGGCCTTCGCAACTCTATTCGCATGGTATCTAACGAGCAGCTCGATGTTGGTGAGTTCAATTACGACTTCATGTCACATACAAGGTTTAACAGGCTCGACAGGATTTATGATGATCGTTGACATCAAGGCTATGCCTGCTGGCTGTGGGATGTAAGCTCGAATGTTCCTCAATTCAATGCTCTCGTACTGATCCGTGCTAGGTGGCCCGCCATCTGGCTCAACGGAGGCTGTGACGCTGGTTGGCCCGCTTGCGGTGAAATTGATCTCATTGAGGGTGTTAACCTGTACGTCGAGAGCAGCTTCTGATAACCGCCAAGAGTACTGAAATGCCCGTTATCTAGCTACACCCAGAACGTGGTCTCTATTCACACCGACGCCGGGTGCTCAGTTCCCTCCACCCTCACCAGCCTTGTCAATGCCGTCCTCAAGGTGCCCACCACCTTGTCTTGCGACGCAAATGTCGACCCCGCCTCTTGCGGCTGGAACGACAACTCGGAGGTCTCGTACGGCGAGCCCTTCAACGCTGCAGGAGGAGGAGTCTACGCCGTGTCCGTCACTGAGGAAGGCATTGACTTTTTCTTCTTCTCGAGGCCCGACGTTCCCAGCGATATCCTCTCGAACACGCCTACTCCCATTGGCTGGGGCACTCCGTTGGTCAGCATTCCCAACTGGGAATGCAACATCGGACAGCACTTCAAGAAGCTGAACGTCGTCATCAATACCAACTTGGCTGGTACCTTCGGAGAGGGTGTCTGGCACGGAAGTACGTGTTACCTCTACCTACCACGGCGTTATAGTGGTTGACTGATTATCATTTCTAGCTGGTAACGGTCAGACCGTTTCCTGCGCTGAGCAGACTGGCTTCGGCTCGGCTTTCGAGTACGTTACCCAAAACGGCCACGCCTTCAACTCCCCATGGGTAAGTCTCCCTACGATCCATCCCACCATCGCTCATCGTTCTCTGCAGGTCATCAAGTCCTTGGGTATCTACAAGCAGAACTAAAACCCTTAGCCGTCTGGTTATGCCGAAAATGTATACTTTTTTCGCGTGCCGGCGCGCTGACGACTTTACTTCTGT
Organism: Mucidula mucida; assembly: GCA_015501055.1. Taxonomy (NCBI): domain Eukaryota; kingdom Fungi; phylum Basidiomycota; class Agaricomycetes; order Agaricales; family Physalacriaceae; genus Mucidula; species Mucidula mucida. The sequence continues at coordinate 30,724 of JADNYV010000143.1, forward strand.
TCTTCTATACTATCCCATATACCCCCTGCATACAGACTACTTATTACTTACTACTGGCAAAGGACACTCCCACTTGTCTTTCGAAGCTAACACAGATGGATTGTTATCTATTGGGAGCCAGTGACTTCTTGTTTTATGTCACGATGTTATTCAATGCATGTTGTCGTTGGTCGACCTCGAGCTCCTCTTCGGGTTCGTACTCACTAGAGATTACGCTTTATATCGCCGACGGCCAGGATATCCCGACTGATCAGGCAGGCTGAGGCTCCTTATTGGTATGCACATACGGATTGGGCAAGTTCCGACCAAGTCCCCAATCTCTCTTCCTGCGATCATGTCTGAACCTATCATACCAGCAGAATATGTCGGCAAGTCTCTGGAATTCATCATGCAAAGAGAAAACAAAAAGCTTCGATTGAAGCGCGATAACAAGAAGTGGGTTTCTAGAAACAGAGACAAGGTCGGTTCGTACTTGTTCAATACCACATCCGATAACTCAGCAGCCTGAAGCGGTGCAAAACCTGCGAACATGCACGTAAGAAGTGCGAGCGGACCCTTGAAGACGTGGCGTGTCGGTCCAGCGTCTGCCTGGCATCGGAAAGTCGATGCAGTTTGTCGGACGACGAGCTGTTTGAGAGGATCGCGACCGCCTGGCCAGAACTCAAACGTCAAAAGTTCGACGTCCTTGCGTCTCTGCTCCCTAAACCCCCGTCGTCAACAATCTCGGAGTCAGAGCGCGTACATACAGATTTGCTGACAACCTATTTTGTCCCTCTCAAAACGCCAAGTTCTTCCACGGCACCCTCGAGAGTGGGCTCAGCGGTATCTTCCGAGCTATCTCAGCCTCCGGATAGCGACTCCGAAGAGTCCTTGGGGCGAGCTAAGAAGCCTATTGAAGGCTCGTCGCAGAGTCACTGTGATAGGTCAACATCGCAGGAGGGCGCCGATGTAGGCACGCTTCGCTGGAAAGAAAAGGTCTATTCGCGCATTGACTCAGAGGACAAGACAGGTGCGTACGAAATCAAGCTTATCAGATGTCCCTGTTGACCTCAGTGATCAGTATCCCGACCTTTAATGAGCAGAAGTCCAACCGCCGCCAATCGTGCCGTCTTGAGCCAATTATCCGGTGCGCAGTTCATCCTGGTTCCAACCTGGTTTTCGTCTTCCTCATCCTGAAACCTTCAAGATCTCCAAGAGAAGCTTCGTGATACAGAATCCCGTTGCGTGCTTCTCTTGCTTTTTGACAGACGCCATACTTACTACCGTTCGTCTTCAAGGACTTCACGAAAGCACAAACCAAATCGCTATCTTAGAGAGATCCGTCGAAGGTAAGGACAATGAGCCTTAATGACGGACCATATATTGATCAGCGGTGTTGTAGATGCTAACGAAAGGATGAACACATTTCGCGGTATGTAATCGCTGCTGTTCTGTTTACTGGCGGAAGCGCAAATTGATCACATATACACAGACCAGGACGAGCAATTGACATCACTAAAAGTACAACTGGTGCGCGAGAAGGTCGACAACAGAGGGCTCAGACAAAGGGTTGTAGCTTGCGATGATGAATCATCCGCAAAATCTGGTATTTGACGCCACGTTGTGCTCAAGGCATCCTGCTGATGCCGTTCCAGGTCAAATACGCGAACTTGAAAAGGCATTGATCGGCGTGAAGGCGTCCCAAGAAGGTACATGCCAACCCTGTCCTCTATCATCATGTGTAGTCAGCGAACAACAATACTAACCCGAGCATTGTCCCATTGAAACGACGAAGAATATAGGGAGCATTGCGATTGATACAGTCCGCGCGTACTTGGTCTATGGTTACGGAGCTCGGATATCCTTGAACGTACCATGATCTCGAGGTCGGAGCCTAATACGGTAAAAAGGGCAGCGCCTTCTCTTTTCCTTCTCCTGGAAGTATACTGACTTCGTACCCTTCATTTACACTGCCAGCATTGTTTTCCAAATCCACGTTTGAGCCGCGATCTGAGAATTGTATCTGAGCGCTGACGCCCGTCGACAGCACCACAGAGGAGGTAACGATATGGCCTGACGCCACCCGTAGAACGACAAGCGTCGGGGCGACGCACTATGCAGAAAAAGTAATAGGAAGAAGCCGAAGCATTAAGCCTAGTTGAGAGCAGGTACTTAACGTCCGCCTGGGACAAACCGAGGTCTTCGGAGCTCAATGCCGTGTCAGGATCAGACATGGGAGGTGGTCTGAAGGGCAGGAAGCCTCCTGAACATGTTTATATCTCCCTCCATGTCTTTATTTACTTACCGGGAGGGCCAAACTTTGGGGAGTTCTGGAGAACCACTGGATTAGCACGCCTGCCATGCCAACAAAGATTATCAGTCGAGGTGATATGCTGAAAACTAGATCATTGAATGAGATTGAGACGCTGAGAGCATCACCATTGGAGGAGACGATCAAAATTCGATGTCAATACGGCTGGCAGTTAGACTGGTATGCTCAAGGGGTCGTGACGAGTTAATGTTGGTAGGACAACAAATTCGAAGGCGCTAGTGCCAGTCAGGCCAGAGTCGTGGAAGTCGTGGAAGAAGACGAATCCTTCTTCGTTCACGGGTTCTAGATTCGCATAGACACGTACCGACTGATGGTCATGTTTTACTGTTAGTATCAGGAACTCGAATCAGATGCTGCAAAATTCATAGTACAGGTAGTTCAAATAAATCACTACATCGTCAAACCTTGACCCGGAGAATCTGTGACAAATTTACACCGTAATCAAGAGGTTGAGTCGCGAAGAACACTTCAGGATCCACCTGGAGCATCGCGGTGAGATAGTCCTTCTCGTACGCAGCTCTGACCCGGGTCATCAGGGTACGTATTCTGGCGCCTTCCACTACGCTAGCGAAGACTTGAACAAGAAGACCGCGAGAGAACTCGTGATACTACTCACTGGGGATGATTAGGCACTGGATACACCTTCACAGTACAGCCCTCAATCGGACAACGTGCCGGATGCCAGTTGGCGCAGTGTGAACGATACCCAGACACTTTGGGGCATAGCGCGCGGCAGGCGGGTTCCGGGCATCTATACAATTTGGCAGGGATGCGGAACGCGGCGAGGCTGATGTTACGGGTTTCATCATCAACGTTGGGAAGAAAATGAGAGACAAGGGAGGTGCGTACTGCGTGTGTCTGATGTGCGCCTCGATTGCTTCTTTATTAGCCGAAGTACATGACATACAGTCAACACGGATCTGGGTATAGGGGCAGCAATAGAGCGTTCTATCACATCGACATATGAGAGGCTTGTATACGAATGAAGAAGTGGCGCATTCAAAGACTCACCGATTGTACATATCTTGTCCAATCGTGAGAGGTTTGGGCTGGCGATAGCTTCATGTCAGTCTTCGTACAACAAGCATAGGAGTGGCTGACTTGCATAGTTTGATGCGTAACGGGATATCATGATGCTGGCGATGTAGAAGGGAACTCTGCACTGTCAAGGTTGAGTTTATATGCATCTCACCACAAGGAAACCATTGGCTCGATTGGTCTTTTTTGGAGTCGGACAATGAATCGGTTCTGCCAGTGGCGCGTCTCCAGGTAAAATGGCCAATGCGACAAGAAAACCTTTGAAACAAACAGCGTTAGGCATTACCACCATCCATTGAAGCGAATGGTCCGTTGCATCCTGTGCGCTTGCTACTTTCGTACAAAGGCGATGAAAAGAGACCCCAGGCCTGCTGGCCTATATGCTCATTGTGCTTGTTATCTAGCCTCCACCCATCCACTCATCCGATTCCAACAAGCACGTCTTCGAAATTACCCTGTGGGATACTACCACGATCGTCGTTGAAGGATGAGCATGAGTTGACTGTTTCTTGGAGACACCGGTTTGATTATCAGCTGAAGTTAACATGCAACATGTTTGTCGATACAGCTATCGTCGAGATGAAGACAAGATTCGCGCCTAGCTACGCATTCCGCATCCCCTTCTCGTGAACCCGGTCCGGCGTGCCATGAACATGAGACTATCGATGCAGCCTCACACATAAAAGCGTGACAGCCTATCGTGTATTAAAACATCATCACCACATTCCGCATACTTACGCAGAGCGCAATGATAGCCAAGTTGGGTATGATGCCCACGAAGTCGATGAGGCAGCCTAAGTTGTGAGACTGAACATCAGCATCAATGAACTCACCAAAAGAAGGTTCACCAGGGAAGACACCGCGTACGGTTGGAAGCGCAAATAGCCCAAAGGAAGCGTCACACTACATACACAAGTAATCAGTGTGTACTAGTAAGTAATAAGCAAGCACAGAGCGCACCTATCCATCCCTTCAGAAAACTCTTTGAATGCAAAGACTTGCAGTATTGTCATGTACAACAGCGAAAGCGCGACCATTCCTAGTTCGGTTTTCGTCAATAGGTTACCATTGAAAGGGAGACGTCCAAACGCAAAATTCAAGATAAGATAATGCACGACGAGATGCCTCTTGAGGTGTATCGATGCAGCTAACCGCGTAGCTTGATTTGGTCTATTCAGATAATGATACCCACTCCACGTAACCCAGCTCCCAAACTGCAGCGTGAAGATGCTTGTGCCCACAATGGGCATGGTTCTATTACTCCCGGTCTCCACGGCTGTGGCGAGAAAGTTTGTAAACTACCTATTGAAATGTAATCAGCCCAAGAAGCCAACATAGGCTCTGCACCTTGCTTACCAATTAAAGGGATACAGAACATCCTCAGCCTGTTCATGCCCTCCTCTGTTTACCCTACCACTCAATGTGGACTGCTCTAGTTCCATGTCCCACGTCTGTTCGAAGCCATAGTCGAGGTACCCAACTTCGTCGGTTGTGAAGTTCAAGGCTGCTTTTGAAAAGTTGAACTAACCGTTATTGTCTATGCCATCCCTACGAAGAGCATCCGCGGTGAGAGAAAAGGTCGTTTTACACAGTAAGTAGGATGCCCACCCGTTAAGGAAGAACGACACGTCACGGTCCAGGTTACCGCATTTCCCTTTTGCGAACCCATACGATTCGCCACATAGGAATAACGACCAGCGAATCGCTACAGAGAACTTATAATAAGCTCTTGGAGAGTCGTAGCATCAAAATGATCAGAAACGCACGCAAAGTCGTAGCTGGCATAGTCCACTCTTTTATATTAAAGCTCCGCACCGCCAACGGCTCATGCGCCCCCTTCTGCGTTGTGAGATTATGTATCCCAACGGCCATAGTAACCCCCAAGGCTAAATGCAGCGATGAACACCATAAGGAACAGACACCGTCGTCGGCGCATAAGGGCATTCTGCAAGCGCTGTAACCGAGGCCATCTCGTCGCCCTAGTAGGAAGCAGTGTATCGCGCTTCGGTTGAGGGTGGAGGTAGTCGTGGCTGTGTAGCGAGTCCACGCTGGTCGTGTGCGGAAGGTGCCTCTGTCATAGTAAATCAGTTAGCGAACTGTTCATTACGAACATGAGAAAGTTTCTATAAAAGTGCGTTGGAGCGAAACCTGGAGCATTCGTTCATAGCATAGGACATGCAGAAGACGAAACGTCCAACTGACCAACAGATACACGGGACGCTGTAATGCTGCCCGAAATAGGATCGAAGATGGATGACCATCTTGCGGTCCGTGGGTCCTGCTTGTCGTTAATTGAACTTCCGAAGACCAGCACGGGAGCTTTGGGGCGTTTGATCCACTCGTTGGTGTACCACTGGAGAGTCGCTATTCGCGTCCGCTTGTGCCGGAGTACAAGGCTTGAAAGTGCAGAGACACGATACACGTCATGTAGGTCCGTTTTCGAAGTGTGTATTGATACGTCCAATAAGATACAAACCATGTCAAAACTATCTGTTCCTCAGCATACGAAAGGTTAATGGCAATCAATTCGCTTACTGTAATCTGATGTCACCCGCTTGCACCCACTTGATGCTGTTGAAAATTACTCTTCTCAAATACCTCCAAGAAGCGCACAAGCAGGTCCAAGGAGGCGGTCAACATTACTGAAGTAGACTTCGATAGGCGGCCGTTCCCAAACCTACCTCGTTGTCTTGCTTGTCAGCTCTGCCGTCTCAGAGGACGCAAACTCCTGTTTTCCTTACAGTGGGTAATCTTCCATATCAACGCATTCTCACTAGAGACGCGTTGGGCCTTTCCGGTTGACGAATGTGGTAGCCATGGGCGTGAGCAATACTGGTCGGATGATTCGTTCCCAGATGCCGTCGAATGACTTTGGTCATCTGTGAACGATATTAGTAGCTGCAGAGAGAGCTTGGAGTTCGCTATGGCTCAGTACCTGCATATCTTTGATAAGGACGCGAAGCCGCAAGAGGAAAAGAGAAAACTTACCTCATCAACTCGGATCGTTAATACCCATCGTTGTACAAGGCGTTCAGAGTGGCACTCGGTGGAGAAGCAGTCATCCAGCATGACGGCTCTCCTTTGCTGTTCACGCTTTTTTCGATACAGAGCTTGTTCGTTGAAACCAAAATTACATTCCGGGATGTCGAACAGGTAAGCGCGCAGTTAAATGTGGCCCGTCGACGCGATAAGTATTTCCCGATGGCTGCAGTATGGAAAACTTGAAGGGTATCGCGGACATTTGGCGAGTAGCTCGTGGAATAGAGATGACGCGAATAGAACCACACTTAAACCGGGACAATCGCATACTTGGCGACTATAAGTTGTTGATCCGGGGGAGAAAAAGACTCGAACACCGCTGTTCGACAAGACCTAAATCCGGAAGATGACTGCCTGGGATATTGGTAAAATGCCTTTTGGGGCACCCACTTGGAGTCACTTGGAGTCCGTGTGATACCGGACCTCCCATTTTCTAATTGGATACAAAGCACCTAAGAATGGGGGTTTTTCGTTGGGAAAAAAGCGAGCAGTTTGAGAGATGGGACGTACACGGAGATCATGAGAGTAGGAGGGCAAGTCGCCGATCGTTTACTCATCGTTCCGGGCCTTGCTTCCGACCACCATCATACACAAAAGCCAGCTATCAATATAGTGTCATGCCGTCCATTTTCTGGGATGATGATTCCGCTTCTGAGGACATAGTCCGTTTACGGACGGTAAGTCCGCTTTGGCCAAAAAATTCAATCAGTGTTCGTTATTAAAGGTCTTTCTAGAGTACTCACAACCGCACAAACTGCGTATCTTGTGCGTGCACGCCAGCCCTTCTCGTTGTATTGCTCCCATGACAGTTTTCTCTACAGATGATACACGAGACCGATACACATTGTCGTATGCAATGATGCCTATCACGACTTCGCAGTTCGTGTGGCGACCAATGTAGACGTCGCTACTCATGGAGACCGGACGTCGCCTCATGTCCGTCCCTCGGATGTGCCATCTTTACCGCACACTTTCCTCTTGCCTGGCTATTTTCACCTAACAGCACTCACGATAATCCGACGGCAGCCCCATTATATGGCCCACGGGTCACCCCGTACTCGGCCACCTCGAGGATGAGTATCTGGATCACTAATACTGCTTAAGACTAAGCGGGCTGACTGATCTCCTGCCAGGATGCTGACGAGGCCCCAGACCACCTACCCTGGAGTATCCGCTCACGCCGAGAGCAACTAACACCCTCATCCGTCCATCTGCCTCCCAAAACCGTCCAGCCCAACTTGCCAGCCAGAGATCGACATCCCACCATTTCCTTCTGCCCGAAAAGCAACGTATACTAGCGCTCCTCCGCAGTCCGTCCCCAATTTAGTTCTCCAAATTTGCGCCAATGCCCGCCCGCGTGCACTGGTCTACATATACCTACACCCTCTTCCCCACTTTCGCGTCCTCAAATTGGCAATGCCTTTCACAGAGTTCATCACGCTCGTGCACGCAACGGACAGCACCTTTCCCTCCCTATCCTCATTCTACCGCACGTGGTGGACGCGTCAATCCTCGCGCTCTGCATATCCGTTCACGTTCTACACCGACGTGACGATGCCGAACATTGTCTACCTCATTTCTGGGTGGCACTCATCGGAGGAATACACGGAATGGTGTAACAGCGAGGACCGTCGGCGGCTCATACAGGCGCTACCGGATGTAGTCGCCATATCGCGCAATGTCTTGTTGAATATGGGTTTTGACACTATCCCGCGCGCGGCCCGCGGATTGATCTGCGTGAGCGTGGTGACTGTAGACGCGACGGAAGCTGGCGATGGCGATGGCGTCTGGGCATTTTCCGGGATGGAAAGGTCACTCGGAGTGCGGTGGACGGGATGTGGGGAGGACGTCCGGTCTCCGTCGACGCTATATCGGTTCACGATGTATGATGTTGATGTGACTGAAGAGAGTATTTTAGGGAGATATCAGCGTGATGCTGTGATATTGATGAGACGTGTTGGGGTACCGGCGGCGAACGACGGTTGATTGAGGTTATAAAGCTTTGTCTTGAACAGAGACTGGTTGTTGGTGTAATATTTAAGGTTGGTCAATGGTATATTTATATAGGTTGTTGGATCCTGACAACCTTTTCTTCTAGTTCTACTGGGGATATACCTTTTCAGCGTTTTGGAACATCCGTCATTTCGATAATGTCTGCTGCGTTGAACGTTGAGTGTTTAATTCAGATTAAGTACACAGGAACACAAGCATGATAGAAATGCATGCCAAAAACTAGCATTTATGCAAGCCAACCTCTTTTCAGACGACCTCCATACCACCCCATTCAAGCACTCGGAAGAGCTCAGAATCTTCCTGTCGTTCGCGTGGTTCTACACCCACGACATCCCTCCAGAAATCGACATCCTCAAGCGCCCGCTGTCGAGCACCGTGCCAACGATCCAACTCATCTGAAGCGACTTTCCTGAAAACCATAAACACGCGTGTGACAACGTCTGGAATCGGATTGACGTCCATTGGCGCGGCGCGGCCATAAGCAGCCTGCGGAACAAAGCGCAGCGCGACGTGTTCATGCTTCAGCAGATCGGGTAGCCAATACCTAAAGATACAGTCAGTTATTTGACGGAGGGGAAAAGGAGGCTCTCTCACGTTATAAAGGAAGTCCTCGCTTCAATATCTAATCCCAATGCCTTCAAAGCGCGATCCAGATACGGCGTGATCTTCGGTACGCCTAGGACCACACTGTCCAAATTGTCGAACGAGCAGCTCATGGGGCGAAAGATCTCGACCGGTGCTATATCACTGGGCGAGGATGGTGGTGTTAACTCCAATGGCGCCGACGGGATCGTTCTGATAACTCACAGGCATCAGTCCATACAAAAGCTGACAAGCAAAACAAACTCACAGAGCCTCCCAGAAGAGATAGCTGACGTCGAGACCTGTGTTGGTCTCCGTCATAGTGCCATCTGAGTGCGTTCTGACGTTCCAAAGGATTGTCTCGTGAATGGATCCAGACGTTCGCTTCGTTGGGACGACAGGATACACAACGGAGAAGCGCCAGTCGTGGATGAGGGATAACCGGACACTGGCATCGATCTCGACGGGACTGCGAAGGTAAATCACAGGTTTTCCACCCTTCAACCGGAGAACCATATGAATTGTAGAGTCTGTCCGGATGTTATAACCCGCGAGCGTGCGCTCGTCGTCTAATTGCGTCCCGGCAAATATCATCCTCTGTTGGTCGAGAGGTATGCCCTCCTTCTCGACGATCAGGTCCTTGAGCGTGACGACTGGGATATCCAGAGTGGGGAGTGTGATATCCAAAATTTTCCCTGTTATGGTCTTCACAAAGATCTGTATGGCTATAACGCAGTCCGTCATCAGCCACGGTGGAACATAGGACGATTCGGCTTCCGCACGTACCATCACTCAAATCATCCTCCACAAGTTGTAGCAGACCACCAGCAGCCAACCCGATCGATGAGAGTGTTTCCCAGTTCTCGAGCCTTATGCCATCTAGCATCATACGCTGCCGACTGAAAGCGATTCCGTGGCGGCCTTGTATCATAATCTTAATGTAGCCAATCGATGCGTCGGAATGTGTTGTAAGCTCCTCCACAGCCTGGCGCGAGGGTATGTGAACGAAAAAGCGCACCGATGGAGGTGGCGGAGGTGGCGGTGAGAAATCCTCGAGTTGTGAATAAGCTGGTGCAGAACAGCTGTAACCTAGATGATCTGCACTGTGAATTCCAGAGAAAGTTAGCCATCGATGGCACACGCACCAGTAGTCCTTTGGGGCGCAGGAACTCCTGTTTCTGCTACGTTGATAGCCCGAATCTTACCAGGACGCCGTATTCCTGCAGCAGGTGTTACTTGACTCGCTGGTTGCGAGTAGGATGGCTTTGGTTTGAACATGGTTAGCGAAAGACCTGATTATCACCGACGTGTGAAGGTAAGGATGTGGCGTGGGACCTAGCCTGGAAGCAAGTCTTCCAATAAGGCAAGCCTGAACCAACCTAAGGATTCTATAGTCACAAATATAAGTACTGTATACAGCAGCTTTCCCCTCAGTTTGACATGGTAAAATGTTGAATGACTGAGCTGCATAGAATAACGAGCACTCCTCCACCCGGATCCGTTTTCAGACAACTTCCAAACCACCCCATTCAAGAACCCGAAAGAGAGCAGCATCTTCCTGTCGTTCACGCATTTCTACACCGACGACTTTCCTCCAGAAATCGACATCCTCAAGCGCCCGCCGTCGAGCACCTTCCCAGCGATCCAACTCGTCTGACTCGACGTTCCTAAACACCATGAACACCCACGTAACTACGTCTGGCATGGGTGTAACATCCATCGGTGCGGCGCGACTATAAGCAGCCTGGGGAACGAAGCGCAGCGCAACGTGTTCGTGTTTTAGAAGAGCAGGGAGCCAGTATCTATGGGATAGCAGTTAGACGATGTGATTGCTGAGCATAGAGGCGCGGTCACGTTATAAAGGACGTCCTCGCTTCAATATCTAATCCCAATGCCTTCAAAGCGCGATCCAGATACGGCGTGATCTTTGGCACGTCCAGGACAACACTGTCCGAATCGTCAAACGAGCAGTTCATAGGGCGAAAGATCTCGGCAGGCGCTGTAGCACTGGGCGAGGATGGTGGTGTTAACTCCATTGGCGCAGACGGTACTGTTATGATATTTCACAGATATCAGTGTTCAGAAATGTCGGCAAGTAAAACAGACGCACAAAGCCTCCCAGAATAGATAGCTGACGTCGAGACCTGTATTTGTCCCCGTCATAGTGCCATTTGAATGTGTTCTGACGTTCCAAACAATACTCTCGTGGATTGGTCCGGTTGTTCGCTTCGTTGGGACGACAGGATACACAACGGAGAAGCGCCAGTTGTGGATGAGGGATAACCGGACACTAGCATTGATCTCAACAGGACTGCGTAGGTAAATGACAGGTTTTTGTCCCCCCAGCCGTAGAACCAGATGAAGTGTAGAGTTGTTCTGTATATTGTAATCCGCGAGCCTCGTCCTCTAATTCCTTTCCGCCATAAATTGAGGTTGACCAAGCCAACATGGAGGAGCTGGACGAGGAGAGGCCTCGTAAGCGCCGACGCACAACAGGCAGGAAGTAGACGAGCCATCAGCAATGATCGCTCATCAACGTCATGAGCAACATGTTTTCCCTTTTCAGTTTCTTTCATTCTATCTCTTTTAATATCTCTTTTTCCAGTCCATCTCATCTCTCTCTCTCTATCTCATATCTTTGTAGAGATCACCACGAGTCGGGCGAATCCGCGAGTAACTCGTGATTCAGCTCGCCTCGGGCATCTCGGTGATCGGATTCGACCCGACTCGCGAGCCTAAGAAACTCGAGTCTGCCAAGAGTCTCGCACACAGGTTTCAGAACATCCCGACTCGCGGCGAGTACTCGCCCATTCGTCTACTTATGTTCTTCTATGCAATCCGCTGACATGTCTACCTACATTATGCCTTCTCATATGCCTTATACTTAGAAATATCAATTGTTTTATGATTTTTTACTATGTATCGTAAGATTCGGCGAGTACTCGCTGAACTCGTGTGACTCGACTCGTTCGAACTCGAGTCACTAAGACTCGAGTCACATGACGAGTGATGAACACTAGTTTAGGGTCACGAGTACTTGCCCGGCGAGTGCCGAGTCAACTCGAGTAAGTACTCGTGGTGCTCTCTATATCTTTGTAGCATTTGGGTATCTTCAGACAGATTCTGACGACTACTCCAAGGCACGCCGCCTTTTCCAACATCATGTTTATGATTTTACTCACTTCAGATTACTTTTACACTTAAATTACTACGTTCTCAAGTACCGTCAAGTACTTTTACTTACTTACGTACTTATAATAGATCAGGGTGTACATACATAGTTCCATGGACATAGGCCATAGCTGGCCTGACACCCATGTTAAATGGAATTCATCATCATCATCATTCCACCATAAATCAACCTCTATTGGTTGAGAGGTATGCCCTCTATCCTGTGCACCAGGTTCTTGAGTGTAATCACCGGAATTGAACTCTGGGGGATTCTTAAGGAGATTGTTTTCCCTGTAAGCGTCTTGATAGCAATATCTATTGGTAGCTTGGAAGCTGCGGCTCAATCATACACAAAGTCCAAGGGAGACAAAAAACAAAAAGGATGCACTATGGTTATTGTTTTTCACCAGCTGAAGCAGGCCTTCATTGCGCAAGCCAATAGAATGAATAGTGTCTGTGTCATGTAGCTCCTTGCCATTTAACAGCATGTATTGTCGTTCAAAGGCAATTGATTCGTCTTCTTGCACTAGAATTTTGACAAAGCCAATTGATGCATCGGCAGGGGTAGTGAGCGCGATCACGGTTTGGCAAGAGGGAATATCAACAAAAAACTCAACCAGCAGAAGGTCTTCTCCACTACTATCTGTACCGGTGGTCCGGATAATCACCTAGAAGCGGTTAAAGTGAGGATAAGTCCCAGAATACAGCATTTCCCGGCCTTGATGATTTAAGAATCTAAATCAGATACCTTTTTTACATCTCTGAGCGAAGCAGTGAGAAAATAGACGGATGGGAGGTATATGAAAACTGCGACGCAAGCATCAAAACTCACTGATCAGATCAGTGTTTGGGGTATTTCAGGCACTGGAGGTTCCCAGAAAGTCTGGGAAAGCTGTAGTACATAAATATACCATGTATGTAGTAGTCTAGCCTAACTTCTAACAACTTAGAGGAGTGACGAAGCTTTATACCTCAAAATGAGTGGTCAAAGCGTGATGTAATAGTGTGACACTTGACTTGGTAAATAATCACGCTCTGACAGTCGGGAGGCATCAATAGCTTCGTCTGTGTTTTCTCTGTTGAAGAATGATAACCATTCAGTGTATTGAGCATGGATCTATGCACTATAGCTTTTCCAGACTTTCTGGGAACCTCCAGCGCCTGAAATACCCCAAACACTGATCTGATCAGTGAGTTTTGATGCTCGCGTTGCAGTTTTCATATACCTCCCATCCATCTATTTTCTCACTGCTTCGCTCAGAGATGTAAAAAAGGTATCTGATTTAGATTCTTAAATCATCAAGGCCGGGAAATGCTGTATTCTGGGACTTATCCTCACTTTAACCGCTTCTAGGTGATTATCCGGACCACTGGTATGGATAGTAGCGCTGCAGCACGAACCAGTGTTTGGTTAATGTGCTGCTGTAGTTTGTTTTGGCGGTTTGTTCATGGTTAAAATGCAAGCAAGAAGATTTCTATCAGGGTCACAAATGAGCAGATATTTTCATTGGCAATAATTGGGCCGTAGAGCTAGATGTGTGCTATCAATCCAAATTGATCAAAAAGCGGAGTGTATCCGTTTTAAGTTAAAATTCAACCTGGTTCAACACATTCTGACAAGAGTCTCAATGTCAGCATTATATTTAGATCTATGGAGCAAGCCTTTACTTCATCATCTCCATGCCTTTAAAGTGTGCAGGACAACTGAAGAACTGCTAACAGTGCATGTGCCATTAATCATATCAATTTCTTGGAATTTAAACTAACAGTACAGTTTGTCTATGTTATGTCTGTTCTGTGCACAGTTGGCACTGTTTATTGATTATGGTTCTATCTGATTATTTATCAATTCCTTTCCGTCACAGCTGGAGCCTTCATGTCTCTGTCTTCATTATGTAATCTTGCCCAATATGACTTTATGTGCAACTCACATAAATTGTTACCATTCTCATTGTTGGCATCACTACAAACCCTAGCCATGATCTACTCTACTACTCAAACTGACCTGCACCCAATAAAGGCTGCGAATACTTCTGGGGACTGATCAACTGTTTAATTAAATGTTCTGTTTATAAAAACAATTTTGTACCATGACATAGTGCATCTGTAGCAGGTGTTTTTTGAGCAAATTATATTACATTCAGTGTTTAACATTACACTGCCATATTGTACTGAGGCTCCATCAGTTTTCCATCTGGCTCGTGAGTTGCAAGATCCCACACTTGTCTTTATCTACTACTCATGTTAACCCAACTCTCCTACAAAAAAGATGGAATATTCACAATCATAGATTTTTGCCCAGAAGTAACTCAATGTTGTGGTGTGTTTTTACTCCAATTGACACTGCTACCAAACTCACTCTGTTTCTTATGTGTTGTTATATCTGCCCTTCAACTCTTCCCCACGGGGAAGACTTATTAATCATCAATGTTCATTTTGTCAGCCATGCACGCCTTTTTACGCGCAAGCCAAAGTTTTTGCAACTTCTTTTCATTTTTGTCTACTTGCTTCCTCTTCTCTTTAGCTGCAAATTGTGCTCTTTTTAAATCTATTCTTTACAGTAAAGTAAAGGTGGTCCATTGCAAGCTTAAAGAAAATGGCCATATTGCCTACGGCCGCAACATAACTAGGTCTAAAAAAAAGACATTGCTGAACTGATAGTGGCAGCGTTTCCAGAGGGGGGAACATCCTAACACATCTTGTTGCGCTTCTTGTCTACCCCCTTTCAAACCTTTTCCATTGGCCTTTTTTTTACCTGCTTCTTCAGCTGTTCCACAGTCTCAATTCCCGTAACAACTTTTCTCTTAAAATAGAGATGCTTCATTGCGATAGCAGCCTTGAGAAAACAATTCAGAACACCATTCTTTTCATTGAATGTCACAAACTGCTGGGCAATGTCAGGTATTTGAATGTTGAAGCAGATTGTCATACAAAGGTAAAGAAACATGATGGAGTTGGATGATGACATCTTGTTCTGGATCAATTTCCTATTGTTACGTCCTTCCAGGGCCTTTGAGAAGGTAATGAAACCATGCATGTCCTTATTACTAAATAAGACAGAACCATCCTTGTTGATAATGGTGTACCATCCAATAGCCGCATTATAACCAAATAGGTTAGGGAAGTTTATAGCAAATAAGAGGTATTTCTTTATTGCTTATAATGGTACTGCTTTCTTATTAATGCATTCATTCTTTATACTCTTTCATGTTGTTTAGGAGTACATGAAGGGCACCTATTGGAATTTTAGGTATTTCAAATCCCTTGAGATTGTTTTGATGTCCCTTCAATTCTGCAACGGGGTCAATTCTCAGTGCCTCAATGTAGTTTGTAAAGGCCTGTAAATGCTTTACTTTCTTAATAGGTAACCAGGTAACATCACTGGCCTTCCATTACAATTTAAAATAGAGATTAGTTCCTGTTTCAGTATAGTATGTGATCTCTGTTTCAGTTGGGAGGGAAAATCCACACAAAAAGAAGTATTATAGAAGTTCTGTAAGACACAATATGATTTTATATACTTTAGAACTAACTTTTGTTAGGTCACAATCCAAGTAGACGGCTTCAAAAAATTATGCATTTGTGAGTTGCAGAATTAACTCCTAGCTAAAGATGACTTTTTTGAGCAATCTTTAATAATATCACAAACCTTATTTGTGAACAGATCAGTGAGTGGTATAGAACTTACCCTTACTTTCTGCAATTTGGACTTCTTCTTCTTTTCCTGATCTTCCTTTAGAATTGAAGAAGCTTTACATGCCTCATGTTATTTAACGCAAAGAGCCAGCTTTTTAGCTTTTAAATTGGCCTTGCTAGGAGCAGAACTATCTTTATGCTTAAATACCAAGTAGCCTTCATTATTACTGTCACTTTTGATTAGAAAAGTTAGGTGGCGGGATAGGTGATAAGGTTTCTTTTGCATGGGTGGAGCATCTTCATTAATCACTTCTTTAATGGTGACACAACAACTTGGTCCAGGTACATTTGAAAGGTACTGGTTGATGAACCTCCTTTTTAAAGCTAAACTTATTCTTTATAGGTGGAAAGTTTTTGCTGGAGAAAACAGTGGGACCTGTTACTCTCTTACAAGTCTTGGTTTGGACCTTCCCGGTGGCATTTTATCATATGCTCCTTTTCCTGAGGTTTTCCTTGACTGTCATCATGTAACCGTCCCAACCTCAGGGCGAACCGGTTTCTACTGAGTCTTCGACAACACCCAAGAACTTAGTTCTTTGGCTTCTTCATTCTCCGTCATTGTGATACTTACAGAGGTTTTGGAAATTCTTGTCCGCGCAGCCAAACACGCCAAACAAATCAAACAATTTGGAAAAGTCAATAAAATAGCATTAACTTGTGGGCGACAAAAGGAGTACTGTAGTGTTTCGACCGTAACTTCACAGCCTGTGACCCATTATGGTCTGAAGTTACAGCGAACAGCTTCACAGACCCTTAAATTGCCTTTTTTGGACAGTTCCGCTTATAGCGGGACCTGAAATTTCCTTATTTGGAGGCTCGTGCCTGACCAAAGTGGTCCGTGACCCATTATGATGTATATATAGCTTCACTTCAAAGACCCCCGTGACCTGTTATGTGAATTTGCGGTTGAAACCAGTAAGGATGTATACCAGAGTGCCATACTGGTATATGGATCAGTGTGGAGGGGCGAAACAAGGTATAAGGCGGGTGCAAAAAGTTGGCGGCAAGGACAAGGCAAAATCAGTATAGACTAATCACATGCTTCTACATTAGTCTCCCTATGCCTCAAGGTCACTTGGATATCTCATGAGAGAACCTGAGATTGAGGACACATTGTATATGAGCAATTATGGCCCTCATGGTAAATTGTCGCGCATGGGCAGGCATTATGCGGCCAAGGGCACACATTGGCGGGGCCCCGGACACCGTATCCATTTAATTTGTTGTACACAAAGGAATTGTTAGATCAATGGCGACTGAGCATGGATGATGGGAAAGTTGCTGGGGAGGTGGGGTTAGAGTTAGACTGTAGCAATGCTCCTGGTCAAGGCTCCTTGCAGAGGGACGGGGGAAGGCAGTCAACACGAGGTGGTTAATGATACATGGAATCTTGAGGAGGTTGTCCCACTGCCAGGCGACGTCCTGGAAGATCATGATTAAACGGGGCAGTATGGCGCACTAGTTATGCACCTAAAATCTTCTAAAACCAGTGGTCTCCTATGCAGCAACCTCCAGGAGATATCATGAACCCTTCAAGTCCATCTAATTCCGCATACTTGTTGTTGGGGACCAGTATATTAGGCCTTGATGCCAAAGAGCGAGTCCAGATGAAGGAGGTCGAATCGGATGCTAGCAGTGAAATTAAAGCGAGAGATACAATCATGCTCGACGCTGAGGTCCTATAGCGCATGTAGCAACGCGTCTAAAGCCGATTCGAGATGTAGAACGAATTTATTCCATTTTACTGACTTTTTCGAATTGTTCGATTTGTTTGGCGTGTTTGGCTGCGCGGACAAGAATTTCCGGAACCTCTGTACATGGTCATATCCACTTCTTCTACTATCCTATCTCTTTCATGAATCCTCCGTTCCCCTGTCTTGGCACACAGAGCCACAGACTTAACTTATCGGATTCACGAACTCCATGTATGCTTGCTGGCGCTCGCAACAATAAGACACTATTCGCCCAGAAGTATTACTTCACTCAAGAGCAGTGATTTTCTGATACATCCGTTCTAGAAAGCAAAGCAAAGCATAATTTACACTCTACCGTACGCGCCTGTAGAACAACAAATACGCCGTCCGTGACTCATCGCGCTCAAACGCATCAAACACATCCTCCCTCCTCACATCCGACACCAGCTCATCGTCGATCCGTATCCAGTTCTCCCTGTGTAGCACATCCAACGTATAATGCCCGCCCGACGCGGACACCCCATGATGATACACCGCCCCGAACAGCTTGTACTTGATCGGCCGGCGGGATGTTGGCGGCATGATGTCTGCGAAACATTAGTAACCGTCGACAGGAAGAAAACGGTCCACTCACCCAAAGGAATCTCCAACTCAGGCCCAAACACAATCTGCTTACCCACCTTGACAACATCGCCCACCGTCGTGTCGAAATGGAACCGTTTGACATGCAGAATGAGAATGGCAGGCAACGCCTCCACGAGCATCTGCTGGCTTGCGTCGCCCATGCCACCACCGCGCTGGATCGTCTGCGGGTCCGAAATGTGCTTGACCGCGTCCTCGATCGTATGGATGTGCTCCGGCTGGATATCCAGCCGCAGCGCACGCCAGTCCTCCACAATCACGCTATCCTTCTGCGTCGGGGCGCGCAGCGTGGACCGCGCTTTCCCTCCAAAGATCTTCGTGATCGGCGAATTGGTCGATTTCACGGTGCGCGTAACGACGGTGCGGTTCTTCTTGCCCACCTCCAGCCAACCATCGTCCACAGGCGGCGCGTCCTCTTCGTGTTCCTCCACCGCCGCGATAGGCTGCTCGGGAGTGATCATGGCCAGGAGCTCCTCCTCGAGCGTGTCCAGGTAAAACCCGAGGAACTCTTCCGCGTCCTCCTGGTGTCCGCCACGCATATTATCGAACCGTTTCTTCTCCTTCATCGCGTCGTATATCCCTGCTGGGATAAAACTGTCCCTCTCCTCCTCTGGTTGTTGTTTTTTTGCAACAAACTCGTTCAAAAATTCTATGGTGGCGTGAGTAAGCGGCGCGTCGGTCGCACTGTACCCGAGCTTGCCAAGCTCGTGGAAAAGCTTCAAGAATGGTGGACAATGTAACAAGATCTGCAGGACTGAATTGGCGAAACACATGTTGCCCGTGTTGACGAGTCCGCGGGGTACTACGTTCGGAACAGACGCATTACTACCGCTCGTGAGCAGTATGTGGAGAGGACTTTTCTTTGGTGGTGTAACGGGGGCAGCTGTAGTCGCGGGGATGGAGAAGCCAACGACAGTGGACTTTGGGAGAGCGTTCTTGGACGACGGAGAATTGTCTGTAGAACGAAGCAAGGACGCCCATGACTTTTTGACGGGGGCAGCTGGAGGCGCCTGGACCGCTGGTGCGTCGACGACCGGTGCGGATACCGACTCTATCGATGGCACGGGGGTCAGCGAGGTAGCCTCCTCAATAGGCGGCTCAGTGTCAGGTTGCTTTGCTTCTCGCGAAGGAGAATCCGGAGCAGATACAGACGTATTGGAAGAGATGGGTGATCCAGGGACAGTAGGAGTGTAGGCGGCGTCCGAAGACGGCACCGTAGAGGATGACGAGGATTCCTGCTCATGTTCCTGCTCAAGGGGAACATCTGGCGGGGGTTCAACCTCGGGTGGCTGTGGTATTTGAAGCGCGTCCCGTACAATATGCGGAGGAGGTTTTGAACGAGGCGAGAATATTATTCCGGGAGCACTGGCAGGGTCATCCGGCCGTCGAGACCAGATGACCCACTCTGCAAGCCCAAAGTGTGTCTGAGGCTCGGATGCAGAGGTGGTCGACTGCGAAGAGGGCGAACTTGGCCGTGAGACGTGAGCCTCTGATGCAGAAGGTGTGGGAGAAGACGGCGGAGAAGGTGCGGCGTCTTTTGAAGTTTCAGCGGAAGGTACAAAATCAGCTGGGTGCGTGAGTACAGAATGTACAGTGTCCGGTTCAGGTACAGAGTTTACAGGCGGTGGTGGCATCGACAGTTGTTTTGGGAGAGGTGATAGCGGCGGCTGGGCCTGCCATGAAGATGACGGAGGTGGATATGGCGGGTGCTGGGGATAAGGATATGCTGGAGAAAAGTTTTGGGGTGGGTATGCAGACGGGTGGGAATGCGGTGATACAGGCGAGAATGGCGGTGGATGATAAGCTGGGTGTTGGTGCGTAATGCCACGGGCCGCCCGTTGGCTGTACGACCCCCGTGGTCGCCCGTTCATCTGTGGCGGTATAGGATGCGCAGGTGCACCGTACTGATACGGAAAAGAGCTCGGCCCTGCACTGTTAGCACCGTACATCATGCCAGGCGCGGGCGGCGGTGGGGACTGCTGCGAGTAGTAAGTTGAGGGTCCAGGACCGGATTGGGGGTAAGGCGAGGCCATTACGAGCTGTATAGGACATGTTGGAGAGTCGAATAGTCGACGACGAGGACAACTTACAGCAGATAAATCAGATAATCTCACAGCGAAGCCGGCAGTGCAGAATCAGAGTTGCGCACAGGCTACGTTGTACAGCGAAAGACGGTCGTGAGATACGAGTTCGTCGCTGTCTACGACGTCCCGGAAATTGGAGACCTTTTGGTAGTGCCGTGCACGAGATGAGGGGGAGAAGGAAAGCGGGGAGCGATTTCCTTTCAGGGACACTTTTGGCGTTGCGTGTATGGAACCCTAACCCTGCTGACCTGAAATATTTGCGGTCCGATGTCCCGCGTTGAGTAACCCTAACCCAGCTTTATCTTTTTCATGTTCCTTCACGCGTGCACCCGACCACTGCGTCGACTGGCGACACCATGCCGAACAGTAGTACGCGCGTATGCCGCTCCTGCTCCCCCAAAGGCGAAGCCTGCTGCGTTTGGTGCGTCTGTCCTCTACAGCCATTTCTAAACCTGACTCTCTTTGCAGTCGCTCCTAAATCATCCTGTGCCGCCGATACCATCCTCGAGGGATTGAATTACCTCAAAGACCAGCCGCCTATACTCGCGAAACCAGACGAAGAGTACCCAGATTGGTTATGGACGGTTATGGAAAACAAGGTGTTACCCGACGACGGACCAGGTGGAAAGAAGGAACGCTATGAACGAAGGCTAGACAATAAAAAGAAGCTAAGAGAGCACAACTTCATGTTAACGCAGAAATAGTGAGCGACATTTCGAGACGCCCTTTCGCCATCTAACGCGCTTTAGGTTGCACTTCATACTTTCTTGTCTTGCTCGTTATCCACCAATAATTGCTTTGCTTTCCCTCTCTTCTCCTGAGGACTAGAACGATATGCGAAATCCTGGTTCTGGTTTGGACATTGCGAGATAAAGCAGGTCTCTCCCTTGCACGTCGCTCAGGGTGTGGTAAAACTCTTGGAATTTACAAATATTGCTATCTTTGTGTATCTTCGCGCCGCCTTTAACAATCTCGCCGTTTGTCTAGACTCGTTCGTTTGCGCCGCTGCCAGGACCGAAAAGAAGCGCCACTCGTTTTCGTCGCTGTTCCATATGCCGACATGGTCGTCGTGGCTCACTTCTCTCATACTTCGTGGTGAAAATCCCACAAAGAGAATCAGTTTGTCCTTCACTTCAACCTCATCTTTGACACTGTCGTCGGCATACCTTGGACCAGTTTCTCGCGATCCTGCCAAATCATGCCGCAATAATATTGACACTCTCCTCTTCTAGATGGCGTCTACTGGACACCCTTGCTTCTTACGATGGATCCCTGTTGATGCGCTTCCGTAAAGCATGTTTAGACGCGCCTGTCTGTCATCCGTCACTGGGAGGGGAAAGTGATCGATTTGCTAACTGCTCTGCTCGAATTTCAGCGACTTTTCTTAGAAGCAGTAATCTTTTGAGAATTCGTTCTGGCCTTGTTATGCCAAGGACCCGGCGGTGATCGATATGCCTCGCTTCCATCTTTTATCGATTAACCATGACAGTACGACAGCGACAACACAGCACTTCTCCCACCTCATTCAAACACCGGTCTGCTTTGTAATTGAAAATAGACGCTTCTGCGGCACCTCTACGACGTTTATGACAAGACCAAGCAGTCTGGATGGTGCCAGGTAAGCTGTTCCATGATGCATGATGACGCGCTGTATTGCAGGGCGGCGTTCGCACCGGATGTGATTGAGGCCGGTACGCAATCGACGGAGGAGCTCGTTGACCTCAATCGCGATGATTGACTGGGAGTTAAATGAATAAAGGTAAGCCCGACATTGTGACAAGAAATGCTGAGATCCCGTTCGCTTTGCTGAATGCCTAGACGCGTCATACTTATCCATACTCGAAATGAATCACCCGCGAACAGCCTGATTGGCCGCGGCCACGTGAACGGTGGCGCTAATTAATTTAGAAGCATGGTCTCGTGTCGATCACGATTTCGTTGACGTATAAGAGCGTCTCACTGGCTCCATACTCTTCAACCACCACCACCATCAGATAACAAGTGCGCCGCCCTTCTCGTCGTCGTTGTCCCCGTCATTGACCGCCTCCTAGTTCAAAATGACCTTTGTCGCTCCATCTTCCGGCCAGACGTTCGTCATCCGTAACGCCAAGTCGGGCACTGCCCTCGACCTCAAAGGTTCGTCATCGATTGGATGACATCGACGATTATCCATTAATCTTCCCCATCATTCAGAGGATGGCCACGTTATTGGATACAGCCGCCACGGCGGTGAGAACCAGCAGTGGGAAGTGACGCAGGGTTCGGACGGCAAGGTGAGCTACGCCTTTGCCTCTCATTGACGTGCGCTGATATCTTCTCGCAGTGGACTTTCCGCTGCAAGCGCGGCGGCAAGTACCTCGCCGTCCAAGGAAATGAGGCTGGCGATAACAAGGCTGTCATCGCCCAAGAGTATGTCCACCGTTCGTCTTCGGCACTTCGTACTGATCAGATCATGTAGCCAGGAATTCGGATGGTACATGAACGTCGACAAGCACATTGCCAATGAGGGCTTCAGGTGAATAAACCTGCTACTAGCCTTTATCTCTCCTGACGCCATTGTAGGATCTACGCCCACCCGTGCTTCAACCTTGACCTCGACAATGGCAGCACCGAGAATGGTACACGTGTTGCCGTCTGGGGTCAATGGACCGAGGAGCAGGGTACTGCGCCCCACCAGAGCTGGCAATTTGAGCGGGCTTGAGAAGGTAACAAGCATTTTGAGCATCGATCGGATTGGAATCGCAATGTATTATTACAAGTAGCTGCACAAATGGAACTGTTCATCGATCTGAGGCCCAACGGATATATCGTTCCTCGTTTGTCGAGGCCCTTCTACGAACGTTATTGCCTCCGGCCGCCGCTTCACTTGCCGCCCTGCGCTTCTGTCCAACAACTTCAAAATGTGCACGACACTGTCTACCCCCCCCCCCTCCCCGCATAATGCGACCATGCCGGCTGCTGCTGTCACTGTGCTACTTAATACGTGTACTTCGTCACGTCGCTTCACCTTCTTTGCCCTCAGATCGCTGCATAGGCGCTCAGGTGACGCCTAGCGTTGTACCTACACATCCACTTGATTTATGCGCTGAAGACTTTGAGATCAAACAATGAAGCGACTAGGTCTTCCTTCATGTCATTTTGTTACTTCTTTGTACCGCTCTATCATGCATCTCTACACTAAACCCCGCTCTCCTTGTCCAGTCACTATCTTCCGGGATAAGGTTTCTTCATGTATTACTTAAGGACCAATCTTTCCAAATTTCTGCTGGTTTGAGAGCAGACAATCTAGTTCCAGTTGGCGGGTAACTTGTAAGTACATATCTAAATCTGGTTTTGATCTCTCGACTTGCGCATGATGCATGACACAGGAGTTTGGCCCAAAATAGTTGGTGCGACTATCCCCTGACTATATGTATGTCCACAATATTGTTGAGGAGTCGCCGTAAAATAGGCAGCCCTCAATTTATTCAGATAATTACACTACTACACCTCAACTACAAGTGATTGATGTACTAGTACTACAGGCAGGCTCGATACAAACTACACTGTCTGCATGCGCATCCACCGCCTTATCGTGTCTTAGGCTTGCATCAACTGGTTGGATCTGGGTAGAGGATGGTGGTTCTTGTCTCCGACAGTAGTATAATGTTTGTTGTCGCCGCCAGAGATGCATTTGTTGTTGCTGCTGTGAGTAGTTTTGTCTCCGCTGCAAGTGATGTTGTCTCCGCTGTTTGTGTCATTTTCCCCAGTACTAGTGTCGGCACCGGAATGATCATCCAGCCTGTGCGCGCACACATTAGCAATGCCAATCAAAAAAGCTGCAGAGTACTGGACAGCTTACCTTCTCCTGTGATACCATTATTGCCGTCGCTTAGGTGCAACTGCCGAGCACCAGATGGGTAGTCCTGCACAGGGAGGCCACCTTTCACACTTTGCTCCAACCTCCAGCATCTGAGGACCAGAACTGCAAGTGTTTTTCTTGATGGAAATAAGTGTATATTATTATTGCTCAATGTGCCAAAAGTGTGTCTGTTGTATATTATGAGTTGAGTAGATTAACTTGAGGCGAGTCTGCGCCAAGAGAGACCATGGACGCCGCGCGGGCAGTGGTGGTATAGAAAGGATATGATGGAGCCCCAATATGTGCCAATAATATGCCATTGACAAGCCAAATATCTGATGTATGTCCCACTAGAAGTTAAGCCAACAATTTTTAGTGTAAATCCTTATTCTTCTATAAATATGTAATTTTATTTTAGCAAGATTTCAGTCTTTTTACAGTACAATTTTCTTGATATTTTCAACAGAGTTTCTGTATTTGGAGTAGTTTACACTAAAGTTTCACTCATTGATCTAAATAGGTATAGATTAATACTATAAAAAGATTGAAACTATACTGAGAAATAATTACATACTTACAGCAGAGTCTATACTGAAAAAAATTGCCTTAACATCTAGTGTTTGGTGTTGCAAAAACCCACTATTTTGGGATTACTTACTATAAGCGAATCAACTACAGTGGCAGCAAAAAGTTCTGCACATGGCTTCAATCAGCCTGAGGTCGTGATAGCACGGGCAATAAGAGATTTTTGCAATCATAGAAGTGCAGTCATAAGTGTATAGAGTCTATGTAGAAAAAATTATAATGCATTGGTGAAAGAAGTAGGGAAAATAACTGATTATTGGTGAGTGGTGTCAAATATACTGTAGACTTTAAATCATTTGTCATCTCATGTGACATGTGACCTACTTAACAAAATTTTGGTTTCGTCAGATTACTACAGTAGCCGCTGTGGCGGGAGGACAGCGGGGGGATTTTTGCAAGATTTTTAGTGACACCTGTGACAGACAAATTAATTAAAAGTCTACAGTAGAAGGAGATAATCAAAGAAAACAATGCAACAATAAGCAAAGAATAAAAAAGGATATTAGTACTTTGTATACTTCCCCTTGGCCTTCAATAAAGCACCAACTCTGCAAGGCATGGACTTGTACAGCTTTGTAATGTAACCAATATCTAACTTTACCCATTCTTCCACCAGTGTGGCCCATAGCTCCTCAATGTTGTGTGGGAGTGGGTTGCATTTGCGTATTTGGCAATCAAGGTACTTTCAGGCATGCTCTATGATGTTCATATCTGGGGAAGAGGCCAGCCATAGCATGACTTTAATGGAATGGTTGACAAGCCAGCGCTTGGCAAGACAGCTTGTATGCTTGGGATTGTTGCACTTACTCGGGTAGAGCCCTTTTTGAACAAATATAGTGTCAGCATGAGAAACAGGTATCTCGCAAGCAGACTTACCGTCTGTAAACGGACAGCATAACACTATAGTATGTTAATGAGGAGCTGATACCTGTCCAAGATGATGGTGGTCGGAAGCAAGGCCCAGAACAATTGGTACACAATTGGCGACTTGCCCTCCTACTCTCATGATCTCTGTGTACATCCCATTTCTCAGTCTGTGCCCTATTAAAACCCCTCACTTACGGCGCTTTTGTATTCAGTCAGAAAATGGGAGGTCCAGTACCATACAAACTCCAAGTGGGTGCCCAAAAAGCAACACCATTACACAAATATCTCAGGCACTGTAGACATCTTCCGGATTTAGGTATTGTTGAACTGCGATGTTCGATGTCGTGGCAATCACCAAGTATGTGGTTGGTTTATTTATGGTTCCATTCGCGCCATCTCTATTCCACAACCTACTTGTCAGACGTCCGCAATACCCTTCCAGTTTCTTTTTTACCGCATCCCACCAGGTACAGCTTATCGTGTCAACGGCCACATTTAAGTACGCGCTTACCTGTCCGGCACCCCAAATATAAATTTGGTCTTGATAAACAAACTTGTTAGCGTGAAGGGAATGTGCAAGCCATCACGCTGGATGGCTGTCGCTCCACCAATGTGCCCGCCTCAACGACTTTCACGCCGATAGATATTACTTCATTGCTGAGTTTGAATTGATGAGGTAGGCCATTTCTTTGCCCCCAACGACTCCATTGCTTATCAAGGATGTGTAGATACCCAGTTTGAGCGAACTAAGCTTCCTCTGCGAGTAAAACCCGCGGTTACAGACGGCCATACGATGGCGTCTGGGAGCTGATTATCCGCAACCAGCATCGCTCACGCCCATGGATAGTACAGCCGTCGACTGTCAGGTCGCTGTCAGAAAGGCTTTAACACATCCAAGCTGTGATTGTGTTCTTATGCAAGA
Organism: Mucidula mucida; assembly: GCA_015501055.1. Taxonomy (NCBI): domain Eukaryota; kingdom Fungi; phylum Basidiomycota; class Agaricomycetes; order Agaricales; family Physalacriaceae; genus Mucidula; species Mucidula mucida. Next base: position 57,209 of record JADNYV010000143.1, read on the forward strand.
TTCCGCGGCTACAAAGACAGCTTAAATGTACGTCCTCTGGGACGGCAGAGCTAACAATTAGACAACGCGGCAAGTTTGGGCGCGGCCGGTTATGTTGTCCACCACCTCCGGCCTGCTCGTGCGCTTCTGGTGGGTGTTTGCACAATTCACACAATCGAATGAAATATTTCAAATTCTGCCATCCTTCATCCGTGATAGGAGTTTCTCCTTCTGCCATTGACCATGATCCGGCCACCAAGACACAGTAAAGCAGCTCAAGCTGAGCAGGATATTCCTCGATCCGAGTCTTATTCCCACCAACCGAACACCGGTACGTAAACTGCCAGCAGAGTTCTCCTTTACATCTGAAATGGCTTCGTCAGGACATGTCTGTCCTGGAGACATTGGCAGACTTCCACCAGTCGAATTCTTTGTCGATATCCCCGCCCGCCAAACTATAATCGTGCTCACGACCCCTGTCGATACGTCAATTGGCTTCGTCAAGATTTTGATGCAAGACAGCGAAGGGATCGCCTTCGAACGGCAACGTATATTCCTCAACAAGAAAGAATTACAGGACGCGGACACTATCTATTCTATCGGCTTGCGCGATGGAAACCTGCTTCAGCTATTGAACGCAGATCACCCTCGTAGTACGTGACAATCTTCTTCAAGTTTGCATTCTGAACTGAGTGCATTCTAGCCCGAGTTCCAAGATTGGTCATAAATATCACTGTGATTATGCTCACAGGGAAAAGGATCCCGTTGAGAGTCCCCTATTCAATTCCAGTTATTACGCTCAAGGACCTCATACGCAAGGGAGACGGTATACCTCCAGATCAACAGAGGTTAATTTGTGGCGGGACGCATCTAGAGGACGATCGCAGGCCGCTCGCGGATTATAACATCCGGACAGACTCTACAATTTATATGGTTCTCCAGTTGAAGGGTGGAAAACCTGTGATTTACCTTCGCAGTCCCGTCGAGATCGATGCAGGCGTTCGATTATCCCTCATCCGTGACTGGCGCTTCTTTGTCGTGTATCCTGTCGTCCCGACGAAGCGAACGACCGGACCAATCCACGAGACTATCGTTTGGAATGTCAGAACGCACTTGGATGGCACTATGACGGAGACAAACACAGGTCTCGACGTCAGCTATCTCTTCTGGGAGGCTCTGTTCGTCTATTCTGCTTCTCGACGTTCTGAACACTGATATCTGTGGAAACTTTAGAACAGTACGGTCTGCGCCAATGGAGTTGACACCACCATCGTCACCCAGTGATACAACGCCGGCCGAGATCTTTCGCCCCATGAACTGCTTGTTTGATGATTCGGACAGTGTGGTCCTGCACGTACCGAAGATCACGCCGTATCTGGATCGCGCTTTGAAGGCATTGGGATTAGATATTGAAGCGAGGACGTCCTTTATAACGTGACCGCGCCTCTATGCTCAGCAATCACATCGTCTAACTGCTATCCCATAGATACTGGCTCCCTGCTCTTCTAAAACACGAACACGTTGCGCTGCGTTTCGTTCCACAGGCTGTTTATAGTCGCGCCGCTCCAATGGACGTCCATCCGATCCCAGACGTTGTCACGCGCGTGTTTATGGTGTTCAGGAAAGTCGCTGCAGAAGATCTGGATCTTTGGGAAGGAGCTCGAAGGCGGGCCCTTGAGGATGTCAATTTCTGGAGGGATGTTGTTGGTGTAGAAACGCGTGAACGGCAGGAAGATCCTGCGCTCTTTCGAGTTCTTGAATGGGGTGGTATGGAGGTTGTCTGAAAATGTGCTCTTTATTCTATCAATCTCAGCCATTTGTCTTACTATCATGTCTTCATGTGGTGGGTCTATCCGGCTCTTCAGCGAACTGTTCCCATTAATTCAAGTTTGATCACGACGGCTGTATTCGGTGCAGGCTCACGGCCTTATTCGAAGACTTGCTTTTAGCAGAAGTCCCACACCACATCCTTCCTACCTTCACAAGTCGGAGAGAAACAGGTCTTGCAGCAACTCCATGGTCAGACCAAAGCGACCCAACTCCAAATCTGCAAACGTATGCCGCACTATGAAGTGTCTTTGGGACAGTTAATTCATTTTCGCGCCACAATAGCGATACTGGTACGTGCGCCATCGATAGCAACTGATGTGGTTCGCCCTTGATGAGTTCTGTTCAGCGTTAGACGACGAAATTCGATTTTTTGCTCATATACCCTCGCGCCAAACTGTGGAGGAGCTCACGACACATAGCAATGCGTCGATCGGGTCTGGATCGGGTACATCAAGATTCTGACTCGCCGCCACGATATTGTCGTCGGTCGACAGCGTATGTAACAGCGGATCTGACCGAGCGCACCAAGTACAATAACACTATCTCGACTGTTGTGTTGTGATCCGGGGACTCAGAGCGATGGTCCATGCATTCATATCTCACCATTACTTCCCGTGAGAGGAAAGATGGGATACTATGGACAAGATAGAATGCAAGAAACGGTTTCGTAATGCGCCGGCTATTATTATCATTTATATCAGACTGCAATCAGCTACTGAGAGAAAGCTTTGAGTAAATGTATGTGTAGTAAGTACCAGAAGAAATATATCACTTAGATCAAGGTAAACCGCTGGCAAGGACAATTCTCAGTGTCGTGTCCTTCGTCGTTTTTCTCCACAGCCAAATAGCAGCTCGCGAAATTGAAACAGCGCGACCGATGGTCAAGTGTGGTCCACATATACTTCTGACATGCACGAGAACACACGACCAAGAACTGACACTCTGTGCACCGCTTGAGACGGCGTACATAAGGCGCAGTACACTATGATATGAAGGTAAATTGAGGATGACAATGAGTATGCTGTAGACCTACCTGCGGATTCATGCAACGCCAACCACTCCGCACGTTCGGATCAACGACCCATTTCTTTCTAGCCCTTGAGATTTCGTCCTTCAGCACATCCCACGCCGCCCAAGACCTCACAGACTCGGACGCTTCATCCTTGGATATGAACCGCTCTTTCTCTTCGTGCGCCAAATCCAGCCTATCCATTGCGCGGCACGCCAGGCGAAGAATAGTGCCACTCATCCTAACACCAAGACACACCTGCATAATGACGGCCACGAGGACTGGCGCACAGTTGTGGTTTTTTTGGCCAAGCCTGTTCTGCCTCGATACCTCTGAAAGACACCGCACTAGTGACTGTACGAGTTGATGGTGGAGCGCGGCCTTCATTGAAATGAGCGTCGAGTCAGCTTCGAAAAGGTCCCCAAGGAACGTCAAAATGACCTCGAAGGGGTTCATCAGCACCTCAGCAGCGCTCGCCCAGTCCTTGAACGGAATGGTGAGCACCCGCGCTAACGTTCGGCACACCCACTTTGGAGCTTTGTGTCTGATGAGAAGGGAAGTGCAGTCACTGGCGGGCAGGATTTGGCAAAGCTGGGTCATAAGATGGATGTGCACCTCGACAGACAGCCTTTCCAACTTCGGGTCCGGCAGGGGATCGAGGTCCCGATGCGAGAATGCAGCGACGTGACGGAGGATTTGTAAAGGCACAGCAGGCGTGTACCGCCTCAGAGTCTCTACAACCAGGTCGTGTAGTTGGGGTGTGCTATGCAGCTTGTCGAGGAGGAGCGTAACAGGAACAACAGCGTCGCGCCAGTACGCGAGCCCTGAAACCGATGCCCAGGCATGCACAACGATACCCACGACCTCCTGGCGGCGCAGAACGAGCTGCAGACCTCTGGGGTCGCTGATGAATGAATTGAGAACGACGAGCGCCTCGGTGCCCGAGTCGATGCGTATGGTATTGTGGATGTCGCAGTTCCTGAACGCGAATGACATGTCCTCGAGGATCCACAGACACCACTCGAGTATGGGAACACCGATAGACCTAAGGCGCGAGTGGATGGCGCGGGGGAGTTTACGAGAGTCCGCCTCGCTCATCTCCCAACGGATGGCGGCGATACACGCTAGGCCGACTGCCACATCGTCATTGTACACATCACAGAGAGGGTGTGAGTGATTGGGCATGACGGGTCTCTCGAGTTCGTGTATGTACTTTTCTATGATGCGCGCTTTTTCACAAAATGGCTGGTCTGGACCGGAGCGTCGTAAGAGGACGCGAGCATCGCTTGGAAATTCGGAGAGCATTTGCAGGAGGTTTGTGAGAACGATGTGGAATGTGAGTGACATTTATACTTGCGGGAGGGCCACTCGCGCTTTGACCATGGTGATCCCGGAGTAGGTTTTTGTTCTTGAATGGTCTAAACCTGGCCATGGATCCTATACAAATGAACGCATTGACCAGATTTTGCTTCACTCTGATACGCTCCCGGACATTTGACAATCTGCTACGTCCATGTACAAGGCCAACAAAAAACAAGGTCATGACAGGTTCGGCTTCGAAAGGAGATGCGTACCCAGGAAGGCTCTCGAGAGTTATCAGTATCCTCTTCCAGACTCCATCACGAGATGGCTTCTAAGATTCCTTGGGAGTAACGTATGCAGCCGTAAAAAGTGAAGGTCGTGTCCTCTTGGAAGGCTGTATATACGAATTTGGGCATTTCTCGCGAGTGGGATCGGTAAGCCGCCGACAAGTTCGCACTAGTTTTTGTACAGTCCAATTTCACTTTGGCAGAGAAAGTTCAACCATGTTTTCCGAGCCCTTAGACAATGCTGCTGATGAAGGTCGAAGACAGAATGGGCGACCGGCGATCAAAAGTCTACTAGTCTACTAGTCTCAGTGTACTTCGTTCTAAATCTACCAGCTACCATTGGTTCCACATCTCCTGCAAAGGGCTCATTTAATACGCTCATCATCAATGATGAGGGTCTCGACCGGTGCTTGACTCGACGTTTGTCGCGACGAGCCCGGTGTTTGACTAGCTCTGGACTAGCTTGACTGTGAAAATCATCCGCTGCCCAGGTCTCGCCCACATCTTACGATGCGCTGTGGTTCGGCATAATGGTGTTTGTCGTTTTCAAGACAAGTCGAACTCTTAAATTGTTGCGCATACTATGTTGCTGACTGAGACCTCGAACTAGACGAGACTTGAAATAGGATGATCTTCGCTATCAGATCCTCTGTTTACAGATTCTGCCTACTTGCCATCTCCTCGTCAAGCCTGTTATACACAATATAATACCTCGAACTGTTGGAACAAATCAATGTTCACCTATCGACTACCTAGAAGCAGGAAAAGCACAAGAGATATTCGCGAGCCTCTTTATCGGTAACAGCACAGTCTCTGATCCCTGCGTCTCAAGATACCCCTCAACAAAGTCCCCAGCTAGCCTTTCCATCGTCCTCAAAATCTCCAGTCCCTTCATCTCGCACCGATGCCGCAACGTTGCGCTCCAAACCTCCGGCGACCGACACGTCTCGACACCCATTGCACACCGCTGCATATGCCCTTGAAACCACCTCTCCGCGTCCGCAGTCCAGAACCCTAGCGCCCACCCACACTCCCGCCACACCGCGGGCGTCGGGAACCAAGAAGCGGTGTCATACACCCCGCAGATCACAGCGATTTCGTCCTCCGTCAGCGCGTCGTAGTGGATGTACGCCGCCGCCTGCTAGGCACGCTCCACGACGCCACAGCGCGCGGCGGGGCGGGCGGCAGACAGCGGACGTTCACGTGCTCTTTCGCGAGCCGCCACACTAGCCCGCCATGCATCAACGCCGCGCGCGCCACCGCCGGATTCGCGAGGAGCGCCGCCCGTTTCTGGACGTAGACCGTGTACCCGTCTGCGCTACGGCGCCAGCTGTCTGGAGTAGGCATTATCATCATGGCGGAGGGCTGCAGCTCAATGAGAGCTGTGTTCCATGACAAGCCGCTGCGCACGAAGAACGCGACGATGTCCGACATCGTGTGAGCGGTTTGGTGGCGCAGGATGGTGAGCACGTCCATTGCCGAGCTCACGAGCACTTCCACGTTGGATAACCGGGAGTTGACACAGCGGACGTGGTACCAAGGCGGCCCCGATGCCCGCACGAGCTTTATGAATCGAAAAGACGTATTTCGAATGGTGGGAAGGTAGTTTAAAGGGTAGTGAATATGATAATACAGGTCATTTTGAATGTCGGGCTGCGGTTTTGCGCTGCATTCGGTTTCGAGAGTGCGGATGATATTATAGACTTGTGCACTGGGTGGGCTGGTTCTGGGAGCGCCGATATAAAATAGGTAGGTTTCGAAGACGACAGGTAAGCAGGGAGGAGTGCTAAGGGGATGGGAACCCGTAGAAGTAGAACGACGATAGCCATAACGAAGATGAAGAATAGTCTCGACCGGTAAGGTTTGAATTTCGATTACTGGCGGTAGAGGAGGCACAGTTGCGATTAAACGGTCGTGTAAGACAGAAGTTCATAGCTCACGAAAAAGACATACATACCTTCGTCGTCAGGATACCTGAGTTCTAGGTCAAACTCAATATTCAAATCCCACTCGTTCGTCCACGAATCATAACAGCGATGCGTATCCCCATACCTTGCCCATACCTCCTGCACCTTCTCAAGAGGAATTAAAACCCGCGTACCGTATCCGTGACGGGAGCCCGGAATCCACTCGTACGTCGATGCACCTTGACCAGGGCAGTGTGACCTACTAGCTGCCAGCTTCCTCGCCAACCGTTGCGTCTTGAGGACCTCAGTCTCAGAAAGTTCCAAATCTTTGTACATCAGCGCGCGGCGCTTGAAGAAGTCCTTACAGCTCTCGTTCGGACGCTGAGCGAGCGTTAAGGATAAACCACAGGTCTCCGCGGTGCAAGCCGCATTACGCCGAATGACGCGCGGTTTGCAAGGAACGTTTCTGGGCTGGCTAGATGCAGAAGGGGGTAATGATGGACTCGACATGTCGGCCTGAGATCCTGCGAGTAGCGTGCTGAAATCCCAAACACAGGCATCCCATGTACAGTGCCGCAGAGACAAGAGTGAAAGAGCGAAAGGAAATGAGAGCACGTGTCGCCAACGACGTCTGTAGAATCTCAGAAGAAGCGCTGTCGAAATTCGAGGGAGAGGCATTAATGCGGGGCATCGTCGACAGGCAGATCCTCTGTTTGCGAGTCGTTGTGTCATCATAACATCAAGCCCATGTTCCGATAAGTGACATGGCAAAAACTCCAAAGAATAACGACACTAAACCCAAAGCTGCCTTTGATCTTTTGACAAGGAGCATCTCTCCGTTTATCCAGTCTGACATGAGAAGTTGACAACTACAAGCACGTAAACCCAACGAACTGCGGAGGAGAGACGAAGACTTACACCCCGGCATACAACAATATGCCAGCAGCAATCGAATCCAGAACTCCGATTGAAATCAATGCTGCCCGGCCATTTAGATTAAATGACTCGTGAACACCGATTCCCTGACGACACGCTCTCAGATAGAAGCCAAAATGACAATGAGGGATACATACAATAGCGATACCGATTGGCGTCACGAAGGTGTATGCCAAGCACATGACCCACTTGCGCCATTGCCCTCCTTCGGGCCACGAAAGTGTAGCAATACGGGAACCGAGTCCAAGGCCCTCAAAGAGTTGATGAAATATGATAGCTGGTCAAGGATATTTAGATCAAGGCACTGCGTTTAAGTAGAAGACGTACCACAGAATGTGGATATGAATCCTGATTCAGCCTGGGCACCCAAGGAAACACCAATCATGATGGAATGAAAGGCGACGCCAGCCTCTAAGAGCTGGACATCCCAGTGCGCCTGCTTGCTGCTTCCGTCCAAAGTCAGGCCGCCAACGCCGTGGACATGGGCGTGGTCACTGAACGCGTTCCGGTTCTTGTTCTCCGCAGGCAGAGAATTCTCATCGTCAATCTTCTGGTGCTTGTGAATCATCTATATGGCATGAAAACGTTGCTTTTGGCATTGGAGAATTTACGTACCCAACGTCCAGCAAAGAAATCGACGAGGAAGAAGACGAAGAGCGAACCCATTGCAATCGCGGGAGCAACGGACTCGTAAGCTAATTCGCCCAAGCATTCGTTCGCGAACATGACAAAGGCATGCATGAGGAGATGAACGAACCTACAATGATTTTAGCGTGAGGCAACTAACGGGCAGGGACTCACGCAGTGGAAATAATAGTCCCAGTTCCAAAATGCTTCAAGACGAACAACGTCGTGGAGAGCCAAGGTCTCTGCTTGAGCCCTCCGAATACCACTGGCGCGAATACGCCCAGACCAGAGGAGATCAGTAGGACTAATAGAGCGGCGATATGAAGACCCTAGTAAAGATATTGTGAATATCAGAAACTGCGTGCGGCGAGCTTGATCACCATGGAGTACGTGCCGAGATCGACACCGTCGCAGGTAGCGGTTACGCCGGCGGGACAGTGGAAATGTGTCCCATGCTGGACACAACCCTCCCCTCCGGAGTCGGAGACAACAGTGTCGCTTTCTCCATTGACACCGGCGCAATCCCAATGACCCTCGTGTGGTGTACATTCATCTTGGCCAGTCGGTTCAGGACCACGAACGGAGGAGTACGACGCCTCTCTACAATCTGGTTAGTAGAGAAGATGAAGTGATTCTGAACGAGACGCACACAGCCGAATTGAATGTTGTTGTGGCGCTTCCCGAGCAATGCCAGTGATCGCCATGAGGGGACTTTGATACGTTTAAAAGACATTATCGTGAGGAACGCTACACTTACGCATGAGCCTGAATTCGTGAGGCTCGGGTCCATCGATGGTGCACTTGCCAGTGAGAAAATCGTGCTCGATTCCACAGCCATTGTTGTTACAAGGGCTGCTTGTCGAACATCGTGGTTAGCGCTGGCGCCGACAAGCGAGTGCAAGAGCCAGACAGCGTGGAGGAGGCGTGGTTGCATGACGATAAGCCAACCCACCCCACCATTGGGCTTGAAGTGATACTTATAGAAGCGAGTACCGTTCAGGTCGCGTCGCGTGGACACGATGTAAACGGGTCTACATCCTCTTGGCTTCTAGCCAGTGTATAACGGTCATGTTGAGGTAACAAGAATGCGTAGAAAAACTGTAAGAGAAGTAAGCATTTATCCAGGCATTCAACCAACGACCTCACCGTGTAGTACTGAGAAACATCTCCAGAAACATGGAAGTGACAAGCCAAGAAGGGTGATGGGAGTTGTGGAAAAGGGATTTCTGTAATTGGTTCGGCACTCGATCGATCAGTGCCTGATCACTTCTTAACATTGATGAACCACACCTTTCAACGCCTTCCTTGATTTAATACTGAATCTTTCATTTGCCTGCGCTTTACATATTGGACTACAAGGACTATAACATCGGGCGCACTGCATTGACCATAACGCCGATCAATGTTCAATCAATGTTCAAAATGGACAACTGATACTTACGCCGTCCAATAGTACCTACTACCCTCTCAGTTTTGCTCTACTTGGCGCTACATTCGTCATCAACGCCACCGCGTCCTACTATACCCTCCCGGTGCCCAGATGCTTGGCTTCTTGAGCTCTACGTGCTATTTGAATGCGCTCAAGGAAATCGAGATATCCAGTCACGACTTTTGCACGATCCCGATGTTGTCTACGACCCTCTTGCTCGGTTTTCTCGCATCCAGCGTCCTCGCTAGTCCCATAGCTGCACTGGAATCGCGGACCTTGGGTGATACGTTGTCGACCATCACGATTCACAGCTCGTGTAACGCGACTGAGCGCCGTCAGCTCACGAAGGCGCTCGCTGAGACGTACGAAATCACCTCGGCTGCCATCGAATGTACGCCTTACCATCTCTGTTTTCTCATTCGCTCAATTGTCGATTTAGATGTACTTCAAAATGGGTACACGGACGATGTCTATCGAAAATATTTTGGCAATGCGGAACCCTTTGCTGTTATCGGGGTGATATGTCTAGCTGAGACTCTTGTTACGCTTTACTAAATGCAGGTCTAATAGGCGTTTCAAGCGCTCACGAGTGGCGACAAGACCGGTGTTCTTCTACGTTGTGATGATATTGATCAAAAGTGAGCTATACCGGACTCATTTGGGAGGCAGATTGTTCAGTCAATTTCAGCTGCCGTCAAGATGGATGGTTCGGGCACTGGCGAGGTGAAATTGCCACGCTCGAGACTGTGATCTGTCCTCTTTCTTTCCAGGAACGCCTCCCGTTGGAGAAGTTCTGCGCTATGGGATATAACGTCGCGGAGTACAGCCCATCGTACTACTTCGCTACGGATTTGATGTATGTGTTTCCTACCTTGGGATGACAAGTACTGATGCGGCTGCATTTATTATAGTCATCGCCTCTATCATGTCCCAACGATCGGTAACGAAATGGTCACTCATCATGCAGACACGTACTCGGAATGCTTGCAACTTGCGGTCGACTCGCCGACCAATGCGCCTTTTAATACGCACACGTTGCAGGTACCTACATTGATAAAGACCTTGTTCATCATCTAATTCTGTGGATAGTACTTTGCATCCGATGTTTATGGGCGCGTTGTAGGAAATCCGGGAGATGGATGTTCTGGCAAGGCTCCAGAGACGGAGAAGGGCCCGACTGCTACCTCTGCCGCACCTGTTAGTGCGTCTACCACCGCCGAGGAAGCTTGCCGTACGTTCAATTTCCGCCCCATTTCATCAAATCGGCCGTGCTCACAATGTTGATAGACACTCACGACGATGGGGAAGTACATTGCTCTTGAATATGTATGACTCGATTACGAATGCCAAATGTTGTAGAATGTGCAAGTAAATATTTGAACAAACAGAAAGCAAACACCGTTATGTGGAACTTCAACTTTATTTCATACTCTCATGAACAAACATGTCTTCTTGACTTGAATCCCTCCACCACCCTTCATCGTGTCATTAGGGTTCGATATACCCTTCGATATATCGATGCTGCGATGCCTGCCTTCTTTCCCTCTGGAATTACAGGGCGCACGAAACGCGCCAAGCCATAGCCAAGCCTGATGGATCGTAGCTTCCTTGTGGGTGCCTATCACCGTATGAACGTGGGCGTATCTCTGATATCCACCGTTAATATTTAATGCGAAAGGTAACGGGCGTGCATCTAAAAGCATGAAGCCCGCCGTTCTCTCTGTGATTGCGGCCCTCGTAGGTCTGGTCGGTGCCAAGTCCTCCATCGTCGAGGAGAGGCTGGATAGGCTGGTGTCCAGCCGTGCTTTGGCCAAGCGTCAGAGTACCGAGGCCGCCTACAACATCACCATTTTTCATGTCAATGATGTTCATGCCCATCTCGACGAGTTTAGGTCTACCGGTACAGATTGCACGGATCCGACCAAGGGATGCTATGGCGGTTATGCTCGGTCTGTCCTTGTCCCTTTAGTATGGCTCGTAATCTAACGTCTTGACTAGAGTAAAAGACATGGTCGATGATTTACGCCCTAATCATGAAAACTCCCTCTTCCTCAACCTCGGCGACGAATTCCAAGTACGGTCGATTTCTTCGATCAATGACAGGTCCTCACCGTTTCTGCCAGGGAACCTTGTTCTTTACCTACTACGGCGGAGAGAAAATTAGCGAAACAATCAACCAGCTCGGTTTCGACGCCTTCGTTCCCGGCAACCACGAATTCGACCGAGGCGACGACTATCTCGCCGAGTTCCTGACCAACCTCACCTTCCCCACCGTTTGCGCCAACATCAACACCAATAATACCGCGCTCAACGCCACCATCATCCCGTATCACATCTTCGAGCAGCACAATCTCGCCGTTATCGGCGTCACCACCTCTACCATTCCCTCCATTTCCAAACCGGGCGCAGGGACTCATTTCCTCGATCCCATTGAGGTTGTGCAGGCTACTGTCAATGAGATCTACGCGACTACGAATGTGACGCGGGTCATCGCGATGACGCATATCGGGTACGAACTCGATATGGAGATGGCGCAGAAGACGACTGGAATCTACATGATCATTGGGGGGCATAGCCATACCTTATTAGGAGACATGGAGGGTGCGGCGGGCCCTTATCCCACCATCAAGCAGAACTTGGACGGAGAGGACGTGTTTGTTGTCACTTCGTGCGTTTCTCTGGTCACCACATGTCCCCACCCGTTAATGGTCGTTTAGATATAAATGGGGTGAATACCTTGGAATCATGGATATCATCTTCGATGCGGAGGGCAAGGTTACCGAATTCACGGGAGCGCCTATTCACTTGGACAACACCACTGCGCAGGACTCTGAACTGCAGGCCGCTGTTGAAGAGTGGCGCGTTCCATTCGAAGAATACGCTGCGAAGGTTCTTGCTACGTCTATCGGAGTCCTCGACCAGACGACTTGTCAAGCCCAGGAATGCACTCTCGGAGATCTCATCGCTGACGCGACATTGGCGTACCGGCTAAACCTCACCGAGGGTGCCCATGGCTGTATTCTCAATGCAGGAGGTAACCATCATCTACTGCTCTACATTCAAAGTGACTTGACGTTCCGGCGCAGGCATCCGTGCCACTATTGATGCGGGGGAGATCACCGTCGGTGAAGTGCTGACTGCGTTCCCCTTCGGAAACGCTGTTGTGGATGTCGAATTCACCGGTGCCGAGGTGTGGAAGATCTTGGAGGGTATCGTGTCTGGGGTAAACCAGTGGAACAACGAGGAAGTCACCTCCTTCGTGCAAGTGTCGTCGACCATCCGGTTCGCGTATAACCCCGACAACGATGTCGGCTCTCGCATGATCAGTCTAAATATCGCCAACGACACTGTGACAGACGCGACGACCAAGGAGTATACTATCGTCACATGGTTCGTTCCGTTTTTCCCTTGATCACCGCGGGAGGGTATTGATAGTGTGATCTCTGCAGGGACTTTGTCGCCACAGGTGGAGATAACTTCTGGCCTGCGCAAACAGGCTTTGCTACTCTTGATTCTCAAGATGTGGCGTTTATGCAATATCTAGAGGATGTGGGCACTGTTAATGCTACGCTAGATGGACGTATATCTACGACCAGCGCGTCAAGCCCGTCACATCAAGCAGCCAATGATGTTGATGGCGCTATAAGCGCTGACATGGGTATGGGTCTTGTGTTGATTAGTGCGTTTACCGCCATGTTGTATTTGATCGTGTAACTGTGAAGCGTGTCAAGTTGATATTGCTCTAGTGCCTAGAGCCGGCACTTGAGACGACACCGGATATGCCGGAGATTACTCCGTACTTTGGTGGGGCACGCTAGTCGCACTAGTGGCGCATTGCGTTAATGTACTATACCTAATCGAGTCGTGATATGTTTTTTCCTCGCGGCGACAGCATTGTTTCGGCGATTTAGAGAATCCCATCATCGGAATGCGGATAATTGTGTGTTACTAGCTCTGGAGGAGTATCATTTATAAGGGGACAGGTACTTATGGTTTACTCTGTCACCTGCAATGGCTAGCCTCTCTCCAGCGATGTTTTGCAAGATAGTATGCGTTATCGCGCCCGCGCTGTCGATACAGTTTGGATTGACGCCGCCCAACAAGCCGCCCCCGGAGAAGGAGCAGTTTATTCCACAGAACAAGGGCTCTGTTCGAACGAGCGAGGTCGTCCTGAGACGCATCCTTGCCCCAGGCGGCCCGTCCACGTATTTCAAAGTAAGCTATTCAATCGGTGTTTTCCTCCTTCCCAGACTGATCAGATCCTTCCGTAGCTATTGCTTTGGATTACAGCCTTTCTCGAGTCGTTTCACGTTATGCTGCAACCCGCGTTTCTTCCCGCAGTGCGCACGTCACCGTCAAAGACGGAGGTGGCCTGCGCCGCGTTCGCCGTGCTGGGCGGGTTCCTGCGTGTGCATTGCTTTCGCGCGCTTGGGCAGAATTTCACGTTCCAGATCTCGCGCCAGGAGGACCATAAGCTGATCACATCGGGCGCGTACGCGTATGTCCGCCACCCATCATATCTTGCGGCGTTTATGAGTTTTGGTGGCGCGATGCCGTTGTATTTTCTGTGGTTGAGAGTTGTTGTACGTGGGGTGGTGGGGATCGCTTTCGTCGGGGTGTGGTATGGCGCTATGGCACTCATGTTGATTACGCTTCTGGGGCGGTTGAAGAGCGAGGATGAATTTCTGGAGCTGGAGTTTGGAGATGAATGGAGGGAATGGAGTAAGAATGTACCCTGGCGGATTGTACCATTTCTGTATTAATGAGGTGCAGGTGGGGTTTTCTCATCTAATTACCTACAAGTCGTACATTAAATGAGGGAGATGGATGAAGAGGTATCATATGCACTACTATGTTAAGGTTTCTACTATTACAGTTGATGAATTGTGTTCTATACCAGAGGGTTTATAGCTCGTCAGGCTCATGCTCCCACTCGGGGTTCTGCGTCGACTGATACAGTTTGGCGGTGATAGGATTGACCGCAATTTGGATTTCTAATGAATGACGGTGTAAGCTAAGTATCAATATTCTGGGCACAATTAGACCTACCAGCCATCTTTTCCTCGAGATCCTCCGTACTGGCCGTAGCCCCATTATCATCGATCCATGCGATACCGTCCTCCAGAAGGTCCTTGAGAGTCTGTTTATCCGACGTGTCTAGCTTTCCACCGAGTCCGTCTTGGTCGTTGACTTGGCCCTTTAGCCCGTAGACGAACGAAGAAAACTTGTTCAGGCTTTCAATGCGTTCTCGCTGGAGTCGATCCTTCATAAGACGGGGTCAGCGAACGAATAACTTGGGTGTGATGAGAGTTACAGACATGTTCAGCGAACATCTCTCCGTCCTTTACCATCCTCGCAATATCTTCTTGAGAGAGTCGAGCTTGGTCGTTTTCGATCGTGATGCTTTCGGATTTGCCACTAGGAATATAATTCAGTTCGAGCAAACAGGAGCAGGGTAGAGGTCTCCTTACGTTCCCTTGTCGGCAGCTGAGACTTTCATGATACCATTGGCGTCCACTTCAAACGTCACTTCAACTTGAGGAACGCCGCGAGGAGCAGGAGGAATGCCGGTCAGCTCGAACTTTCCGAGATGGTTGTTGTCTTTCGTGAGCTCTCGCTCTCCTTCATAGACCTGAATGAGTACGGATGGCTGATTGTCGACTGCGGTTGAGAACCTTTGCATCGCATCAGTTTTACGATCCGAAGGTTAATGAGTCAAACTCACAGTTGACTCTTGCGAGTAGGAATAACGGTGTTTCGAGGGATGAGTTTCGTGAAGACGCCGCCCGTAGTCTCGATCCCGAGTGTTAAAGGGTTGACGTCGACGATCACTGAGCTGAGGAATCGTTTACCGGAAAGGATGGCGCCTTGGACGGCAGCACCATAAGCAACTGCTTCGTCAGGATTGATACCTTTGGAGGGTTCCTTGCCAAAGTAATCCTTAAGCAACTGTTGCACCTTCGGAATGCGAGTGGATCCGCCGACCAGGACGATCTATTTACGAAAGTCAATAGGGAAGAAAGGAAAAGCGATAACCGAAATACCTCGTCAACTTGGTTCTTCGAAAGACCCGAATCCTTGAGCACCTGTTCAACAGGCTTCATCGTCCTCCTGAACAGATCCAAATTCAGCTCTTCGAACTTCGCCCTGGTCAATACTTCGGAAAAGTCGTTTCCGCCTTCAAAACTCTCAATCTCGATAGTCGTGCTCTGCTGGTTTGATAGCGTCCGCTTGGCATTCTCCACCGCCTTCTTCAGCTTCCCCATAGCGCGTTCATTCTTCGACACTTCTGTACCCGTCTTCCTCTTGTACGCCTTGACGAGATGATCGATGACACGGTTATCAAAGTCCTCTCCGCCGAGATGGGTATCTCCAGACGTGGCGAGCACCTCGAAGACACCATCCTCTATCGACAGTAGAGAGACGTCGAATGTGCCGCCGCCTAGATCGTAGACGAGGACTCTGGTTTCGGGGCCGGTTTGGTCTAAGCCGTAGGCAAGTGCGGCAGCGGTTGGTTCGTTGACGACGCGGAGTACATTGAGGCCAGCGATAGTACCAGCATCCTTCGTGCTCTGCCTTTGGGCATCGTTGAAATCTTGGTACCGCCAGTCAGGCAGGATGTGGATAAATCAAATGGTCTGACTCACATGCTGGAACCGTAACGACTGCATGAGTGACTTTCTCGCCCAGGAAGGATTCGGCGGTTTCTTTCATCTTAGCCAATACCATGGCACTGATCTCTTCGGGGAGCTAGTCAATACATATCAGTGAAGCCTGCAAAGAGAAGCGCTAACAAACGACTGACAAATTCCTTGTTCTTCCCTTGGTATTCCACGCTGATGGAAGGCTTTCCGTTTCGATCATTCACTCGGAAAGGCCAATGCTTGATATCTTTTTGTATGTCCGCGTCGTTAATGTTGCGTCCTATCAACCGTTTGGCGTCAAAGACAGTGTTCTTCGGGTTGGAGTGGAATGCGTTTTTGGCGCTTTCTCCGATCCTAAAGTAAACTTCCTCAGAATGTATCAGGAGAAAGGAAAGGAAGGACTTACAGTCGTTCGTCGCCTTTGAAGCTAACCCATGAGGGTGTTATCCGATGACCTTGGTCGTTTGCTATAATTTCTACGTGGTCTCCCCGTAGCACCCTAAACAGGCGATCAGCGTGACAAAGGGGTGGCGTGGAAGGAGCAACTCACCCAACGCAAGAGTAACTTTGAAACAGAAAAAAAAACAATCAACGGGTATCAGGATATATAGACCAACATTGTTCACGTTGTTCCCAAATCTGCAAGAGAGGCAAAGTTGCTGTCAGACCCACCATCGCTGTGCAGATGGCAAATTGTCTCACCGATGCCGATAACATGTCCATACTTGTCTTCTTCAACGGCCTGCGCTTTAGCGCCCGTGGGGCAGAGACATATGATAGCCAACAAGGCAATGATAGCGAAGGAGACAAAGGATAGAACAGTACGTCGTCGCGTCCGTGCGCGTCGAGACTTTATACGAAGAGCTAGGATAGAGCTAGAGGCCATTGGGGAATTCTACGGCATTTGAATACGAAGGCCATGGTATTTTATACTGACGCTTATCCAGACGTGTCAGTTTCATGCGACACGTTTGTTTGAGGTGGTGGTTGTAGACTGACGTGTTCGTAAAACGTGATTAGCCAGACGTCTTCCAGGTTAGGCAATCACCGCTTTTCAAATTCTTGCTTCTTCACGTCCATTCCATTCCCTTATCTGTTTCCCCGTGGATAGCTTAAAATTTTCTGATTCAAACTTCAAAGCAGATTCTGATGTTACAGATATAACTTAGCGACAAATTGATAGTACGATGAAGATCACACGATACAACAAGTATTTCTAACCAGGGGTATGGCGCGATGCGCAATAAGCAAGCTCTCGAAGCAGTACGATGTAAGAGTAATATAATGCCCACCGGGCTACTAACCAGCCAAGTATATAACCAGATATTATGGATATCACTAAAAGGGTAAGGAACGAAATGCAACTGTGTTGACACTGAAAATAGATCATGAATTTAGCCCGGGGGAAATGAATGCACCTTGAAAGATGGTAAGTAAAGTACAAGAAGACGGGAAGAGAAACGCACCTTTAGCGCCTGATGGTGCTTACGCCATGCAACGAACTCTCTCGTTTGCCAGAAGTAGAACCTCCCGCCTTGTTCAAACACTCCAACGGAACCATTCCCCGCTCCCCGCCTCCGTTCGCGCACATTGCCCAGCCATCATCAAACTCTTGCAAGATCTGCACCGTCTCACCCATCGAGATGGACAGCTCATCAGGAAGTGAGGGTATAAACGTGGACATAACGAAAGCAGTGCTTTGGGAAGGAACCGTGAGGGAAGCATTATTGTTGTACGACGCGCCGGGAGCTACTGGGAAAGCAGCAGCACCTGCCAGTGCACGGGCCTGCGCTTGCCCAAACTGCGTTCCGGGGGAGAGCGTCGAGGAAGCTGTGCCGGTCGAGCTTGGGAATACGTTGCTATATGGAAGCTTTTCCGCAGTCGAGAACGAATAAGGTGTAACGGATGGTTTATCAAGCCACCGTGCGGAGCGTATTCGGCGCCGCTGCATGAGGCGATTCCGAAGGAAGAACAGAATCACGCCAGCAACGAGGAGAAGGGACCCGATCACGATGCCAGCGATGGCGCCTGCTGGCAAGCCAGTGTCTGGGACGGCGCCACTCTGCGAACCTTCCGCAACACCACCCGCAGCTGCAGATATGCTGACAGATGGCTGCGGAATGCTGGATGGAGAGATGGTTTCGATACTTTCTGGCGAGGATGCCGCCACAGAAAGAGACGACTGGGTGGACGGCGCGGCTTGTGTGGATGACGCAGATTTAGTGGTGAAAACTGTCGTCGTCGCAGGAGCCCTGCTACCAGTGGAGGTCGGTGTCGTCGTGCTCTCATCAGTGTCCCTTGTGATGGTGATAACAATGGGACCAGTGAGGGTGAAGCCGTCCTGATCAATGGTAATAGGCTGGGGCAGAGGCGCTCGTTTCATATGACGAGCCCGCTCAGCGGGAAGAGCATGGAAATTTCGTGGGCGGGAAGACATGATATGATAGCAATGAGCGTGTCGGGACAGATGGATCGTCCAGCTCGGCGAAAGGAATGGTACCCTGATTCGCCAAGAAAGAGTAAATGAAAGGAAGAGAGAAAGAAAGGAGTAATATGAGAGCGAGTTAAGCCAGCGTCACCAGAGGTTGGTCGTTGTTGAGAACAAGCTGAAATAGCAGTCGGTAACCATATGTCATCGCAGATATGTCACATATTCGGAATCAATTCGAATTGATCTCTATCAAACACGTCTGATCCTCATAAGTTCCATCTTCCCACCATCAGGCCGCTGTATGCAGCAATGTATCAGGAACTCAATGCATTGAGCATGGACAAACCCGCGCAAGAAAACTGGTACATTCCTTCTGCATTCTCGGAACTAAAATACCTTATTTCAATAAAACACTTCGCGCATTCTTCGGGATGGTAACAGATGCTCAATTCTCACAAGGAAGAGATAGACCGCATGTATGGTGCCCAACGCACGCATGCATCACACGCCGCATCAATCTAGGCACTTTGAACGGACTGGCTAACGGGGATGTCGGATTCCTGTGTACTCTGGAGGTGTCGGGCGAGGCACGTTTCTTTCCTCATCTAAACATAGCAGCCTTCGAGCACGGCCACCGAGGTTTTCCAAAACGGAAAAGAGCATCCGAGCAATAAATGCGAGTGGGGCTCGCCAAGTCGACGAATGCGTCCTATTTGGAATTGGGGGTGGGCGAGACGAGTGGCAATCTTGGAACTAGATTCAACGCCGCGACCAATTTAACGCCACTAGCTCATGCTCGGCGTCCTACAAATCATGAACATGATTAAACGTCAAGGCAGTGGCCCAAAGTGCTTGACGGCCATCAAGGCTTGACTTGACTGGCAATGATACGAGGATTGGGATGTCGAACTATATCGCAAGGCGGAGCAGAAGGCCGGTGGTCCGACAAATGAGAGCATGGTCCATTGTCCCATTGAATAAAACAGTCTTAAAAGAAGCGGATGCGAGAGAGAATTACATTTGATCGTCTAGTTGCGACTCTACATTCCATTTCCAAGGAAATATACAATCTCCGATACATCCCGCCGCTTAGGACGCTCGTAGTACTGAGCAACCTTCTGTACGTCGGGATACCCCAACGACATGCTCAGCGCGATGATTTCCTCATCACCAATCAGGAGATGCTTTCTTAGAACGTTAGGAAAGAGGGTTGTGCTTTGCTGCAAGTTGCAATGAGCACGCGCAAGTTGGTTGTGGCCATGGGGTCTGACCTGTGTAACAGTTTCAAGTCCTCGAGCGCGCGCAGCGACGTTGATGCTCTGCATGAAATAGCCAACGTCAAGCCAGGAGTCTATTCAATGCATTAGTTAGATTATATCCGCCGGTGGCGATAGTAAATCCCGTACTGAGATTGAGACGCCTGTCGATTGTAATGATGAGCGTGACGGGCGCGTCGTAAAGCTGACTATCCGCACGTCAGTACAGGCATGAACCGCAAGCAAGTCGAGGTGAGACGCACAATGACCGAGCAGTAGCTGCCTTTCGTCCTTCAACGTCATCTCGGGCTATATTCAGCGCACCATAGTATACTTGCCCAAAATCATGTAGTCTATGTAGATATGGCTCCGGTAAACCCTCCTTGGGATAAAACTCGACATCGGGGGAGTATTCCTCTGGCGGCGTGGTGTTGAATGCTTGAACTAGGTCGGCAGCGACGGCTTCCAAAAGGTCGCCCGAGATACAATATACCTTTAATAAGGGCCTACGAAGACGCGTTTAAGCGTGTCAGACGACAGAGTCGGCAGTTAACATACTGAATGTTGCTAGAAGAAGGCGCGAACCGCGCAACATCGATGATTGCTTCGATCGTTTCCCGCGAAACGGGCTGTGAGGTGAAATAACGACACGAAAAGCGGTCCTTGAGCAAAGAATCTGCCACCACAACAATTGAGTTGTTAGACATCGCTTTCATTAATGTATCGTCTGTAGGGCCAATTACGCTTTTTATTGCAACGATGAACATAGGATCGGGACATCCGGTACCTGTAGAGGTGCATTTTAGGAATCAATTTGTAAGCAGGATGTAGGGTACTTACTAACCTGGTGTGGCGATCAGGGAGACTGGCTACGAACAACGCGCCATATCATGTCTTCATGAGTAATTGTATACACATCACGCAGACCCCGATCTCTGACGGTTGTACAGTTAAAGACGACAATCCCAGCAGAAACGCGAAGCAAATTGTGAGGATGTGGTGGCCTTTGGGGATGAAAGGCTATCACGATGACTCTAAAAACCATACGGTAAGACGGATGACTGAGATACATGACATAAAGAGCACTTCTGCAGGTTGATCCGTTCTCAGACGACCTCCATACCACCCCATTTGAGAACTCGAAAGAGAAAAGGATCTTCCTGCCGTTCGCGCGTTTCCGCACCAACGACGTCTCTCCAGAAATTGGCATCCTCATGGTCCCGCTGTTGAGCACCTTCCCAATGATCCAACTCTTCTGCAGCGACTTTCCTGAACACCATAAACACACGTCTGGGATCGGATTGACGTCCATCGGTGCGGCGCGGCTATGCGCAGCCTGTGGAACGAAGCGCAGCGCGACGTGTTCATGCTTCAACAGATCGGGTAGCCAGTACCTAATTATACAGTCAGTACATTGCCGGGGGGCCAGAGAGACGCGGTCACGTTATGAACGAAGTCCTCGTTTCAATATCTAATCCCAATGCCTTCAAAGCGCGATCTAGATACGGCGTGATCTTCGGTACCTGCAGGATCACACTGTCCGAATCGTCGAACGAGCAGCTCATAGGGCGAAAATCTTGGCCGGTACTGTATCATTGGGCGAGGATGGTGGTGTGATCTCCATTGGCGCAGACGGGATCGTTCTAATATTTCACAGGCATCAGTCCACAAAATCGACGACATCAAAACAAACTCACAGAGCCTCCCAGAAGAGATAGTTGACATCAAGACCTGTGTTCGTCTCTGTCATAGTGCCGTTGTGACATTCCAAACAATAGTCTCGTGGATTGGTCCGGTCGTTCGTTTCGTCGGGACGACAGGCTACACGGCGGAGAAGCGCCAGTCGTGGATGAGGGATAACAGGACACAGGCATTGATCTCGACATGACTGCGAAGGTAAATGACAGGTTTTCCACCACGTAACCGTATCGTTCTACCAGAGGACATACATTTCTGCTGTCCTTGTAGCCGCGGAATCTTGCGCACGAACACAATCACAGGATAGATTTGTTAAGACAGTCGACGATTCTAGAAAGCGCGCGCGTGAGAGATGCTGGTCGCTGATAATTTGTTCCCAGATGCCGGTGAATGACTTTGGTCATATGTAAACGCAAGTATGACCCGCAAGGAAGCTTGAGGTTCGCTATCGCTTGGTATCTGCTCATCTTTCATGAGAATGCGAAGTCGCAAGAGGCAAAGAAAAGCCTACGTCATCGACTCGAATTTGGTTGATATCTATGGGCGTCAAAGTCGTTGAGGCGGGCACATTGGTGGCCGTCAGTAATGCAGGGCGACGGCTCGCTCAGTTCCCGCCCACTGTTGTAGATAAAGAGCTTGTTCGTCGAGACCAGATCTCCATTCGGGTTTGCCGGACAGGTAAGCACGCATTTACATGTGTCGCTAACGCAATAAACAATTTCTGGTAGGCGCCGGTAAGAGGGAAACGTGAAGGGTATTGCGGACGGCCGGCAAGTAGGTTGTGGAATAGAGATGGCGCGAATGGAACCATGATTGAACCGTGACAAATTGGCCGCATACTTGGTGACTGCCACGACATACAAGTTGTTGATCCGAGAAGGAATAAAGACTCGAATATCGCCGTTCTACAAGGCCTAAATCCGGAAGACGTCTACAGCAGACTGCCTGAGATATTTGTTTCGCGTTGCTATTTGGGCACCCACTTGGAGTCCGTGTAGTACTGGACCTCCCAATTTCTTATTGAATACAAATGCTCCTTGAATGGGGGTTGTCATCATGAAAAACAGTGAATAAACTTTGAAATGGGACGTACACAGAGATCATAAGAGTAGACGCGGCCGATCGTTTACCGATCGTTCCGGGTCTTGCTTCCGACCGCCATCATACACAAAAGCCAGCTATCAATATAGTGTTCTGCTATCCGTTTTCTGGAATGGTGCTTCTGCTTCTGAGGACCTACTCCGTTGGACGGTAAGTCCGCTTTGTCCAAGAAAGGTTTCTGCTCAAATCAGTGTTCACTATGAAAGGGCTTTCTTCTGGACACAAACGCAAAAACTGTGTATCCTGTGCGCGCACGCCAACGCTTCTTGTTCTATTGCTCCCATGCCAGCTCTCTCGTCAGATCATACTCTACATCATGGCCCTGGGGACGATACATCCTGTCGTATATCTCTCATGACCTCGCAGTTTGTGTGGAGAACTTCTCGTGGAGGAAAATACTTTCGCGAGCCAACCTGGGTACACATTTTCTTTTGAAGCTGAACCTGTCATGACCTTGTTTTTTTGTTACTTGGACATGGACGTAGCAAATTGTCAA
Source organism: Mucidula mucida (assembly GCA_015501055.1). NCBI lineage: Eukaryota > Fungi > Basidiomycota > Agaricomycetes > Agaricales > Physalacriaceae > Mucidula > Mucidula mucida. The sequence continues at coordinate 80,141 of JADNYV010000143.1, forward strand.
ATGTCCAGGAGCTCATTAAAGCGGAGGAAAATATGGTCAATGCGTTCATTCGTTTAGGATCCAAGGCCAGGTTTAGACCACTCAAAAACAAAAACCTAGTCTTCAATCATCATGGTCAAAGCGCCAGTGGCCCTATCGCAAGTATAAGTTTCGCCGACACCCCCCACTGTCGCAATCACACACATCCTGCAACATGCTCCCCGAATTTCCAAGCGATGCTCGCGTCCTCTTACAACGCCCCGATCCAAACCAGCCATTTTGCGAAAAAGCGCGCGTCATACAAAAGTACATCCGCAAACTCGAGAGGCCCGTCATGCCCAATCACGAACACCCGCTCTGCGATGTGTACAATGACGACGTGGCGGTTGGCATAGCGTGTATCTCCACCATCCGTTGGGAGATAAGCGAGGTGGACGCTAAACTCCCCCGCGCCATCCACTCGCGCATTGGATCTATCGGTGCCCCTCTACTCGAATGGTGTCTGTGGGTCCTCAAGGACATGTCATTCGCGTTCAGCAATTGCCACGGACACAATACCATACGCGTTCCCGCGGCCAACGACGCGCTTGTCGTTCTCAATTCATTTATCAGCGACCCGAGAGGTCTGCAGCTCGTTCTGCGCCGCAAAGCAGTCGTCGTGGATATCGTCGTGCACGCCTGGGCATCGGTCGCTGGGCTCGCAATATGCCGCGACGCTGTCGTTCCTGTAACGCTCCTCCTCGACAAGCTGCATAACACACCCCAGTTACACGACCGGGTTGTTGAGAGTCTCGCGCAGTACACGCCTGCCGTGCCTCTACAGATTATCCGCCACATCGCTGCGTTCTCGCATCGGGACTTTGAGCCGCTGCCGCCGGATCCAGCGCTAGAAAGGGCACCTGTCGAGGTGCACATCGATCTCCTGACGCAGCTTTGTAGAATCCACCATGCTACCATTCTAATGACACATAACGGTCCAACGTGGATGTGCCGTGCGTTGGCGCGGGTGCTCACGATCCCGTTTGAGGACTGGGAGGGCACTGGGGAGATGCTGATGAACCCCTTCATGACCATTCTGGCGTTCTTCAAGACTCTGTTCGAGTTAGATCCGTCGCTTGTTTCGATGAAGGCCGCACTCCGTCATCAGCTCGTACGGTCCCTAGTGCGGTGTCTCTCAGAGGTATCGAGGCAGAAGCGACTCGGCCAGGGTTACATGAAAAACCCTAGCTGTGCGCCAGTCCTCGATGCCGTCATTCTACAAGTGTGTGTTGGTGTCAGGACGAGTGGCACTATTCTTCGCCTGGCGTGCCGCGCGATGGATACGCTGAATCTGGCGGAGGAAGAGAACGAGCGCTTCATATCCAAGGATGATGAGTCTGCGATGTCGTGGGCGGCGTGGGATGTGCTGAAGGACAGTATCTCCAGGGCTAGGATGGAGTGGGTTGTTGATCCGAACGTGCGGAGTGGTTGGCGTTGCATGAATCCACTGGTAGGTCCACAGCTGATTCATACTATTCGTCAGCCATGATTCATGTTCATCTTCTAGTGTTCTACGCCTTATGCACATCGTCTCAAACGGTGCACGGAGTGTCAGTTCTTGGTTGTGTGTTCTCGTGCATGTCAGAAGTATATGTGGACCGCGCTTGATCATCGGTCGCGGTGTTTTAATTTCGCGAGCTGCTCTTTGGCTGTGGAGCAGAACGATGAAGGGCATGATGGTAAAAACTGTCGTTGTCAGCGGTTTACCTTGATCTGAATGATATATTTCTTCTGGTACTTACTGGACGTACATTTACTTGACTCTTTCTTTAAGTAGCTGATTGCATTGTAATATAAATGATAACTGTAGCCGTTTTCAGATAACCTCCATACCACTCCATTCAAGAACCCGAAAGAGAGCAGGATCTTCTTGCCGCTCATGCGTCCACACAAACAGCATCCCGCCAAAACTCAACGTCCTCAAGCGCGCGCCGCCGTCGAGCCCTCCCAAACAAACCAACTCTTATGTAGCAACTTTCCTGAACACCATAGACAACCTGTAACTACGTCTGGCATCGGTGTAACATCCATCGGCGCAGCGCGACTATAAGGAACGAAGCGCAGCGCAAAGTATTCGTGCTTGAGAATAGCGGGGAGTCAGTACCTATAGAGACTGGGGTTTAGACAACGTGAAGGCAGAGGACTGTGAGAGGCGCGGTCACATTATAAAGAAAGTCCTCACCTCGGTGGCGACCCGACAGTTGACGTTTGTGGTATCCATGGGCGTGAGCGATGCTGGTTGCGGATAATTTGTTCCCAGAATGACGTTGGTCATCTGCAAACGTCGCTATCTGCTCCGTCTTGATAAGTACGCGAAGAGGCAAAGAAAGGGCCTACTTCATCAACTCGAAATTGGTTGAATTCGATGGGCGTCAACGGTCAAACTTGTTGAGACGGGCACATTGGTGGAGCGGCAGTTATCTAGCGCGAAAGCTCGCTCATATCCTCTAACTCTTGTTGATAAAGGAGAAGACCTAAATCTGGAAGATGTCTGCAATGGACTACCGGAGATATTCGTACATGGCGGTTGCGTTGAATTTTTTGGGCACCCACTTGGAGTTTGTGTGGTACAGGACTTCCCATTTCTGATCAATACAGAAGCGTCTAGGTTAGAGTGGTCAACACGAAGAACGGCGAGCAGACTGAGAAATGGCTTCCGACAGCCATCATCCACAGACTAGCGGTCCCTCGAAGAATTGGTGGCGAGTGTGAAGAATAGAGATTGTCATACTCGATTGGGGCTCAACGCAAGTCTAAATTTACAGAACGTTAACGGGACTGCGGCGACTACTGCCAAGTCTTTTCAACTTCCAAGATAGACGTGATAGTATCCGTTATCATCTTCTCCCAGCCAATGTACTCCTTGATATCAAGAACCTCCTTCGCATAGCTCACATCAGTCGTGGACGGCTCGCCAGACATTTCAGGCGCCTCATCGGTAGACGGAAGCCTATCCTTCAACTGCGGTATAGTGCGTGCAAGGTACTCCGCTGCCTGCTTCCAGGTGAACCAGCCTGCAACAATAACGAAGCGCTTTCTTCCGGCGGGCGGTATCTCAAGCGCCCGCACATGCGCCTTTGCCACATCACGAACATCGATGGCATGAGGCGCCATTTGAGGTGGGAGTTCACCTCCTTGAATAAGGCCGTACGGGAGGATGTTGGCGCCGAGTCGGGTGGGGTTCGGCGGAGCAGGGAAAGTTGATTCTAGGGGCCCATAGACGAATGGGGGGTTGACTAGATAATGTTAAGGTTATGAGAAGACGCATAGTGATATTATGGTCACGCACTTGTGGCTAAGTCGATGCTGGGATGTTCTTCGATGAACTGCCACGCTGCTTTTTCGGCTAAGAGTTTAGAGGCAAGGTATACCCATAAGGGGTCGTGCTCCCCATTCAACGTTTCTTCCTCAGTGACATCGCCCCAGTCCGTAGAAGGAAGCGGCGTCAGTGTGCCACAAACTCGAGAAGGACTCGTAGTACGTACCTTGGTTGGTCAGGACACGGCCTTGGAAAGCTTGCTTCATGTCAGCTGTTGGCTCGCGTCAAATTGTCCTGGGAATCACGTTCAACTGAAGCAGCGCACGATCAAGGAGTGTTCCCCAGCTGCTGGTTATGACGATCTTCTGGATGCCTGCCTTCAAAGCGTGTTTGAGGACGTTGATGTTTCCTTCCTTTGCGGTCTGTGTAATGCTAAGTTGGAGACCAGTAAACTTGGCGAATGTATAGTATTGTAACTCACACGCAAAGCAACTTCCGGGGTAGCCTGTCCTGCTAGAGGTGTTGCGGTATGAATAATGGACGCTACGCCTGGTGACAACAAACGATGAGACAACCAGACAATCGAAAGGCAGAGCAACTAGCCTTGCATCGCCTGGGTCAGATCATCTGTGGCGATATCATTCACAGAGACTAGCGAGAAGTTGGGATGTTTCCCAATGGGCGCATCCTTGAAGGAAACGATTTTTCCGCGTCGCGCAGTTCTACGACCTATGAAATAGGCCGCGGAATAGCCTAGCAAGAAACGTACCCTCGAACAGCGTATCCCTCGTTCAGGAGCAACGTTATGATGTGAGCGGCGATGAATCCGGTGGCGCCGGTAACCTACGGGGGTGTTCAGTCATGATGCTCGTACCGTGAAAGGAGAATATACAGACTAGGACAAGAGACTGAACCATGTCCAAGAAGTAGTGAAGCGAAGAGTCGGGGATGGGCGACTCTCCTTTAAATTGTGTACGTGCATGAGAGTTTGGTTACCCATATCCACACCCGGAAGTCTCGGCGATGATAGATATATATTGAAATGCCCACACAGTCATGGCTGAGCAGGATGCCGAGATGATCTTACTAGTAGGAGCCGTCGAGGAACTGAGAAAATCAGATAACCACCTCTGACCATAATCAATGATTATCAGTGGGGTTTGTGCGTGACGATAAACGTCGCTACGGCCTTGGATGCGCCATTAGTACTCGCTCCGTGTCAAGGAAAGCTGGTGTTGTCTTGTTGACCCAGAGAACGCCGCCCTATGAGCATACTGCCACGGCTGAAAGAAATATCGCTACGAATAGCTTATCCCTCGATTTTGATTGGCCGTCGGATCGTGGACCGTGGTGGAAAGAATGCACATTTTGAGCACGTGATCGAATGCACCTCCTAATATTTGACTGTCACTCGCGTGGAATCCGACTACGTTGTTGCGCCGAAGGATCAATCGATCCTGCGGCTTGTGGCCTCCATAACCGAATTTGCTGGCATAAGGGCTTGTTGATGCAGGCGGTCTTGTAGCTCACCTAACGACTCGGAGCTTATCGTCATCAATAAGCTGTGGGCCTACTAAATTACTTGTCGTAACGCACTGGTCGCCAGGCCTCATCATCAAGTGGTTCTCTTACATGAACAGATTGACGAATGTTTGATACTTACATTCATGCAACAAAGATACGATATTCTCCAATCTGGCTATACCTATGCGCCGATCGCTGACTACCACAACGTCGCTCTGATCCCGTTCTCCTTCATCTGACCCATGCAATCTAACACCTCAAACTGGAGCTCACCGCCCTTCCGGATGCCAAGGACCACCGACTTTAGCGCTGACCCAGCCATTCTTGACTGCAGCATGGGGACCAAATCTGCCGACGGCTGTCGATCTGCCGCCCAGACCAACTTCAGCGACTCGAGCTTGGGCAAAATACCGCCCATCTCAGGCGCACTACAAAGCTCAAAGAAATCGGGATCACTGAGAAGCAATGGTCCACGCTCTCCGGCTTCGCGAATCTCAAGAGTTTCTAGCTCGGGCATCAAATATAACAAGGAAATGATGGCGCGCGCGAACGAGTCGTCGAATACTCTTTCCGGACCATCCCCGATCACGTAGAATGAAAACGCAGTGATTAGGCATTTCGATCTTGTTATCATGGCGAAAAGCGCGCCCAAGATGTTTGGGTAACCAATGTTGTTCTGGTCATCAGTAGTCTTGCGCCAGCCCCCCCGGGCGTGCATAACGCAACCTACTTCAATTTCTTTCAGGGTAGGAGCGGATATGGCTTCGAGATACCGCGCTAAATTGTCGTTCCAATATTCAGGTGCCAGTCTGAGAGTTGTGAAGTTGCTAGTCACGATACTCGCCGCACCCGGCCTCCCAAAAGAGAGTAAATCTTGCACATAGAGTTGCAGTTCCGCTTTCTTACCATCGCTGAAGAAATCTGCAGGCAGCGAGTCGAGTACGTGCAAGTCCGCGTGCTCGAAGATGATGGTTTCGAGCTGTTTCCAAGGTAAGCCCCGAACAGGCCAAAAAGATGTACCAGAGTACCGGTAGCCATATTCATTGGAATATCGGAAGGTTGTGAGCTTGGGGGCCGATTCGAATATTTTCGGCAGGTAAATTAGCACATCGTAGACATGCGGTACTGTCAACCTAACGATTTCAAGCAGTTTGGGTGTAATAGGGTTCCTTTCGCTCTGGCCTTGCGGAGTTACAGCCTGAAGAGCGCCTTGTAGTAAAGTTTCGAAGGGCCTCAGTTGATCAAGAGGCATCTGAAGGCAAATGTCTTTCCACCGTGGAAGCGCTTGACAGACCCTGCTCAAGACAGCCTTGAAATATTCCTCCGTTTCTTCGTAGACGTCGTGGGCTCCGGCGGGAGGACGTCCATGATAAATGTCCTGGATATGTACAATCAACGGAAGGTCCGCACTGAGGGACAGCTGATGATCGACGACCGCAGGAGAGCACTTTCTAGACCCGAGATGGATGACAGTCCAGAGGGAGGGAGTCTTCAGAAGAATGTCACGCCACTGTGAGCACACCACTGCAAGAGTGATGGGCATTTCATAGCGCGTAGAGTTCTCAGGAATGGGCGTGTGGCAGAAGTGGTAGAATTTTTACGCAAAACTTCTGTAGGAAGACCGCGGATGGGAGAGGGACTGATAAACTGGCGAGCACGGGCGATATTGTCGGTAAGACAAGTGTGGCGGTCCTTCAACGTGCGTAGGAGAGTTTCGATTCGATCAATCTTGGCTGCAAGTGCAGCTGGCTCGGCGGACCGTGCAAGGAGGTCCTTCTCGATCGCGCGGACGTCACTCTCGGAAGGCGTGCAAAATGCCCTCAGGCCGCTGCGTTTATAGAATGGGGGGATGTACGGCGTGCCAGCGAACGGGATGTCATTGTGGCACTGAGCGCAGAGTCCGATATGGCTGGGCGCAGATTCAGCCATGAGCTTAAAGGGCAAGAATCTTAATGTGGCGCTAGTGGATGCTGGTGGAAGGGAAGAAAGGACAACCAGTGCTGTCATATCTTTTTTGTTTTGATTCTAGAGCACTGCCTCGCAAGATAATAAAGCACGTCATGTCATTTAATCATAATAATCGCCTTCCTTCGAAATCAAGTTCAATCAATGAGGCGGTGCAACGCAATAAAAGATGTGACAGCAGCGGCCCGGGTCCTTTGCTCCGTTCCACCATCATCCCCAAACGCCACATCGATTTCGCTCTACTGTGCCACTAACCAACAAATTCATGGGTGGCCGAAGCATCTTCATGCTAGCCTTTGAGTATGTCATGAAAGTAAGTTTACTTACAGCTTTTTCTGTTGTTTCCGTCGTGTTCATGTAGCACTGAGGCGCTGTACATCTTGCGCCACTTATACTCAGACGTCAAGAGACCTACTCAGGGCGCCAGCTACGTGGAACTATGCAATTGGTGCTGTCATGCAACCTTGGTTTCACCCTACACTCCCTCCTTCTATGGTAATAGAGTCTCGAGGGCATTCTGCACGCCTTCCCAGAATGAAGTGCGTGCGATCGAAAAGGAATTCATCGCAGCGTCCGCCGAACTAGCTGCTCTCGGTGTCGAGATCAATCGCACAAAGTCCCTGCTACAGACTTTAGAAGACTGCTATATTCGCCTTAACAGCCCCATCACCCGCACTCGCCAATTCATCAATCCCTCTCCCATCCGCCGTCTCCCTTCCGAAGTGCTGTGCATCATTTTCCTGCATTATTGCCACACGCCTGTGCCAGAGGACCCGATGCGCTACGAACTTCCTTTCACTCTCGCTGTGGTGTGCTCACAGTGGCGATCCATTCTTCTGGATACTCCTTTCCTATGGACCGTCATCCATCTCGGGCCCATGAGATGTTCGCCTGTGATTGTTGATCACCAACTAGCTCTCAGTGGATGCCTTCCGCTGTGTCTACACATCCAGGGCCCTCTTGATGGACGCCCTTCCGCCGGAGACCACGCCGTCTACGAAGAAACGGACGACTACTTCAAGTCTGTCTTGAGCAAGGTCTTCAAAGCACTTCCGCGATGGGAGGAGGTTTACCTTGAAATCCCAATCAATCAACTGGAAGCTTTCGAAGTATTACTTCACGGCGCCATTCAACCTATAACTCCGCAAGGCCATAACGAAGTCGACGACAGGAGCCCGCTTACGCCCAAACTGCTTGAGGCCGTTACTCTGAAAGTGCCGGATGTTTCCAGTCTTGAGGCGCCTTGCCTGCCGACAATATTCGAGTCGGCACCCAAGTTCAAATCCTTCTGCTTCTGCAATGAGGACGACGACACGTTCACTGGTCAGAACTTTTGGCCTTCTCGAGGCATACCTTGGAAACAGCTGGAAACCATCATTCTTGCGAACCCCGACTTGGACGTACTCGACCGGCTTCCCGCGGAACTTTTCGCAGATGGTAAGGCAATCGGACTCGAACTCTACTTACAGCATTCGCCGGCCTATAGGAGGTTCCTCACTCCTGTTGTGATCAGCAAGTTCACGTCCCTCAAACTCGCACCTATCCACTGGAACGGCGAATTACCGTATTACATCGAGGCGCTATCCACCACCACTCTCGAGCATGTGGAGGTGGGCTGCTCGATGCACGAGACCGAGGTCTGGCGAGAGACTCCAGATGGCCAGAACAATATCGGCTACCCCAACATCTTAGATGCCCTTTTGGCCACAATTGTCAATTCGAAATGCGCTCTAAAGTCGTTCACGTTTTATGTTTTTGGGGATGCTCCGGACAAATCGTTCGATGATTCATTCGCACGCGCCATCATCGCCTTGTTGCGTGTAACGCCCGCGTTGGAAAGCCTCAAGATTTGCGAAGGCATGGAGCGTGGACCATCGCTTTTCGGTGATCCCGAATTCTTTGCGCTTTGTGAGACGGGCGGACTGTTACCTCAGCTCGAGTCGCTGGAGTTGGTTTGGGCGGGGGATCGAAAGCCGCCTGTAGGCTTGATCCCTATGCTGCAGTCAAGAATGGGTGGGTCAGCGTTGAAGTCGGTAGTCCTTGGCGTTGGGAATGGTGATGACCTCCAGCCGCAGGTTTTAGATTGCTTGCGTCAATTGAGGGAGAGTGGGATTCGAGCGTCGGTGTGATAGTCTTTATAGCATAGTCTAATAAGAATGGTACTGTATCCTCTGTTGCAAACACATTATAGGCATTTGATTTGAGAGGATATAATATCGTAACTGGTACGCGATTGATTTGTAATCGGTGATGCTTGTCTTCGACCGCCATCACCCGTGTTGCCAAAGGGCTCAGCAAACACCACTGAACTCTTGCCGAAAATGTCAAAGGCGCCGGTTTACCGATCCCAGTTCGTCGAGCCGCGGCAGCACCACTTTCCTCCCATTGTTGACGCCAACACTTTTTCAAGCTGCTTGACCTGGTGGCTGAGGAATGCCGCGTCGAGTGCCTTGTATCTTGTGCGGTAGTGCCGCATGCGGGTCATCAGCACGATTCACGAGCATTCTTATCGCCACCAAGGACTCAGGCTTTCATTGTCTACGATTTATGCGCGCTTTGCGTTGACTATCTATTCCACGTTGTGACCTCAAGCTGTTTTAAAGGTGCACCGGATAACATAAAGGTCGCTGGTGCTTAACTGCGCACACAAGATCTGGTAGGCATCTCCTTTTAAGTAAAGCCAAACCTGGCATGACCTTTTATTTCAGCCTTGAACGTGGATTCGGCAAATGGTCGAATGTCAAAGTACCCATCAGCGCCGAACCAAGTCTGGACAAAGAATTCATTTGTATAGGATCTTGGATCAGCTGACATTGTATCCAAGAACAAAAACATCCTCGGTCAAAGCGCGAGTGGCCCTACCGCAAGTATAAGTACAGCCCAATCCCACACCGTCGTCGTCCTCACACTCCTCCTGCAAAATGCTTTCCGAAGTCCCAAGCGATGCTCTCCTCCTCGTACGACGCTCAGACCTTCCATTTTGCGACAAAGCGCGCATCATACAAAAGTACCTCCCCAAACTCGAGAGGCCCACCATGCCCGATCACGAACATTCCTTCTGCCATGCGTACAATGCCGACGTAGCGGTCGCCCTAGCGTGTATTGCCGTCATCCGCTGGGAAATGGGCGACACCGTATTGGGGGACTCTAAACTCCCCCGCGCTATCCACTCTCGCATGGGATCTATCGGTGTTCCCCTACTAGAATGGTGTCTGTGGGTCCTCAGGGACATATCCTTCGCGGTCCCCGACTGCCTCGAACACAATACTAGGCGCATCAATGCGGCCACCGACGCGCTCGTGGTTCTCAGTTCATTTATCAGCGACCCAAGAGGTCTACAGCTCGTCCTGCGCCGCCATGAGATCGTGGACATTGTCGTGCACGCCTGGACATCGGCGGCTGGGCTCGCCTTTTGTCGCGACGCTGTCCTTCCTAATATCCTCTTCCTCGACAAGCTGCAAAGCGCACCTCAATTACACGACCTGGTGTGGAGAGTCTGGTGCGGTACACGCCTGCTGTGCCTATACAGATCCTCCGCCACGTTGCTGCGTTCTCTCATCGGGACCTCGAGACGCTGCCGGATCCCACCTTGAGTAGGCTGCCTGTGGAGATCCACATTCAGCTTATGGTACAGCTTTGTAACCTCCTGCCCACCGCAAGTGGTACTGTTTTCATCACGCACAAAGCCCCTAAATGGGTGAGCCGGGCGTTTGCGCGAGTGCTCACGATCCCGTTCAAGGACTGGGAGGGCCCTGGAGAGGTGTTGATGAATCCCTTCAGAGTTATCTTGATGTTCTTTAAGAACTTCTTCGAGCTGGATCCATCGTTTATGTCGATGAAGGCGGCGCTCCGGCATAAACTATTACAGTCCCTTGTGCGGTGTCTTGCAGAGGTATCGAGGCAGAAGCGGCTGGGGCAGGATCGTATGAGAAGCCTGAGCTGTGCGCCAGTCCTCGAGGCCGTCATTTTGCAAGTGTATATTGGTGTTAGGAGGAGTGGCACTATTCTTCGCCTGGCGTGCCGCGCAATGGATAGTCTGGATTTGGTGGAGGAAGAGAAGGAGCGGTTCTTGACCAATGATGCAGAGTCTCTAGGTTCTTGGGCGGCCTGGGATGTGCTGAAGAACAATATTGCGAGAGCTAGGAAGGAATGGGCTGTTGATCCGAATGCCGTGCAGAGTGGTGGGCGTTGCATGAATCCGCAGGTAGGTCACAGCCAATGTTATACTGATATCTAATTTATGCATCTTGTATTAGTGTGCTGCACCTTATGCACGTCCTCTCAAGCGGTGCACAGATTGTCGGTTCTTGGTCGTGTGTTCTCGTGCATGTCAAAAGTACATGTGGACCACGCTTGATCATTGGTCGCGCTGTTTCAATTTTGTGAGTTGCTATTTGGCTGTGGTACAAAACGACGAACGCCACGACGATGAGAATTGTTGTTGTCAGCGGTTCAGATTGATTTAAATGATATTCCATGTTGTATTGCTTCTAGTACTGGACTTGACATTTACTATCGCTCTTTCTCTATACCTGATTCTCATACAGTGCATAATATACATGCTAATAGTAACTGGCACGTTACGAAAGCGTTCTTTCTTGTATATAATTGTGTGTCCCGTCGTTTCTGTGGCCAAGACAGCACTGGCAGTGTGCCACAGAACTCGAGGAACCTGGCATTGAAAGCTTGCTCCATCTCAGCTGCGGCTACTGTCACTGAATGTGTCGTGGGATTCAAATGCAATTGAAGAACAAGGAGTGCTGGATACAACAACCTTGTGTATGCCTACCTTTAAAGCACTGGGACATTGATGCTTTTCTCCTTTGTGGACTGTCGAATTCTGAGTTAATGTCAGTAATGTATGGCGAAAAAGCTCACACAAACTGCAACTTTCCGAGTGCCTTGTCCTGCTAGCGGTGTTCCTGTATGAACAATGGATGCAAGTCCCGCCAAGGTTGATAATAGCCTAGTAGAGGTGTACCCTCAAACAGCGTATCCCTTGTTCAACAGCAACACTATAATGTGAGCGGCTTGGATGAATGCTGTCACCTGTGGCACCAATACTTAATCTGCAGTAATCATTCATCACAATGCTTGTACTATGTAAGGAGGATACACATACAGACTAGAGTCCAATGGTTACCCGATAGTTGTACTCAAGATTTCCGTTAAGCGAAAAGTGTGGCGCACTTATGTATTGTTCATAACTTCATGGAAAGAGGAAGCATCTATTGGATTACATGGCTAACAGGTTCCCAGGTATTATAGAGTAACTATGAAAGAAAAAGTAGACAGTGTTTAGAATACAGACAAACTGGGTCAAAGCTCCTGTTCATCACGAACTAAAAACACAATGAGCAACAAATCACAGAAAGTACGAGAGGGTTTCCTCACTTCAACAACCATAACCGTGAATATGAGCAGCATGATTCTCCACATCAGGATGTTGAGATATGAATGAGACAACCTGGGGAGTGTTAGCGACTGACTATAGCTACGAGACTAAATCAGGTACCACAGAGAAACCTAAAGGAAAAGAAAGTGTTTGCGTTGATAAAACTGGGCTAGGCCAGGTGTATGAACGAGATTGGAACTAAAGTACAATGATGCTACACTACTGCTTATATACTAGTAAGTCTGTGTTTTGGACTCCTTGTCCGTACACATTTCCGCTAGGGATGCTCCATGCCCTTGACCCAGTGTTGTATGCTACTAGTCCGTGAAACCATTAAATACGAGTGGTAACTGCATGTAAGTAATAATACTAAAACTACCATGTGTGCTATGAGTGTTAACGGTGTGTATACAATAGGAAGTTCATGAGGTATCGGCATATATGATGTCATTCATGTGTTTGGTGTATGTCCAACATGAGTACGGCTTCGGTAATTATGATCGGAGATGGAACAGATGATGAAACAGTTTGTCAATAAGACAAGCCCGAATAAGATATAATGAGATGTGAAAATGTGAAAATATGGCGGTTTATAACATCACCCCCTCCTTAAGGCGCAAGTTCCATTCTGCGCCAGAGTTGCTCCATCAGTGCTGCAGAGGGGAGCGTGGCTGGTGTGACTTTGGTATCAGGTGGCGGTATTGGTTGGAATAAATAGAAAGGGAATTGCGACATAGAAACTTTGATACAAGCAAGTGTTTGGGTTCTGTTGGTGAAATTCTCTAATGACTTTGTCGACATTTTTGAGATTGCATGCCGGTTCCCATGTCTGCTTGTGTGTGCCATAACCCTTTCAGTGAATCTTGTATTGAAAACCCCCTGAGTACTTCCGGGAATTAACCACTTTTGCAACCTCCCATTCCGGCTTGTCTCCTTCTAACACAGGTGGTGGGCATGTGTCTCGGGGTTGTGTTGAAAATTGAGGCTTGTGATAAGGCGTCAACAGAGCCTTGTTGAACACAGGATGGATGCTTTTCCATGTGTAAGGGATCTAGAGCTTGTAAGAGCTTGCCCCAACTTTCTTGACCATCTTAAATGGCCCAAAATATTTGTCATTAAGCTTCTTCATTGGCCTGTCCGTGCTGAGATTTGTCCCTTCCAACCAGACTTTGTCACTGTCCTTGTATTCCACTAACTCTGTTCTCTTCCTGTTATAGAACCATTTCATATCCTCCTCTGCCATCTTTAATGCTGATCCAACTTCATTTTATGTCTTCCTCGTTCCGTCGGCAAACTCCTGCGCAGTCTCATTTTGCAATGTCATTTTTGAGGTGGTGCCTTTGTATAGATGCCTGCTCATATCGGCAAAGAACAGAGTTACTTTGGTCACCAAGTGTACCCAATTATTGTAAACAAATTTGGCAGAGGTTAGCCATTTGTGCCAGTTGTTCTGATGGTAATTGACAAATAGCCATAAGAAATGTTCTATCTCCTGGTTCAACCGTTCTGTCTGCCCATTTGCCTGTGGGTGATATGTGGTCGTGAAGTTTCCTTCTATGCTCAGCAACCGGTACAAACATGAAATACAAGTGATATTGCGGATCTTGGTCATGTATCATCTGTCGTGGCATTCCGTGTATGGGGAAAATACAATTACGGTAAATGCGAGCCATGCCTTCTGACGTCAGGGTAGTGTGTATTGGTATGATGTGTAACCGCTTTGTGAAATGATTCACAAATGTGCTGATTGCATTGTATCCTCCCGACTCCGGCAACTCGCCAATTATGTCCGTCCCAACGACCTCCCATGGTTTGCTTGGTATGTCTATTGTTATGAATTGCCATATTTTCTCATTTTCACATCTCATCATATCTTATTGGGGGCTTGTCTTATCAACCAACAGACTGTTTCATCATCTGTTTTGTCACCAATCATACTCCTTTTCATTAACAAAGCTGTACTCATGTTGGACACACACCCAACACATGGATGACATCATACATGCCAATAGCTCATGAACTTCCTATTGTATACACACCACCGACACTCGTAGCACACATGGTTGTTTCAGTATTATTACTTACATGCAGTTACCACTTGTATTTAATGGTTTCACGGACTAGTAGCTTACAACACTGGGTCAAGGGCGTGGAGTTAACCCTAGCGGAAACATGTATGGACAAGGAGTTCTAAACACAGACTTACTAGTATATAAGCAGTAGTGTAGCATCATTGTACTTTAGTTCCGATCTTGTTTATACACCTGGCCTAGCCTAGTCTTACAAACACAAATGCTTCCTTCTTTAGTTCTTGCTATGGTACCTGGTTTAGTCACGTGGCTATAGTCAGTCGCTAACAAAAGATCAGAACTACTTTCTACCACCTACCACACATCCCTGATTGTTAATCAGCACTTCACTGTTTAATCATCACACACTTCCCAATCCCCTTTCCCTATTTACAGATTGACGCATTCCTAATCCCAGTGCACGTTTGCATACATGTGTATTGGTCCCAGTAGCGCCGGCTAACAGTTAGAGATAACTGCCTTGGGTACTGGAAGTAGCCACTCTTACGAGAACAAACTTTTGGCAGTTGCACTTCGGTGGGTGCTGTTTATGGGTCAACCCCCGTTTCCAGGAAAACTTAGGCTTACCTCACACCAGAGGGACGTTGGCTGGGCAATTGCAAACTTGTGATAAGCTCTTGGGCTCCGTAGATACATAGTCAGTAGTCGGTAAAATAGCGTAGACAGTTACAATATCTACCTACTTTACTTACCTTACAATACCCATCATCATTCCCCACCCTATCAAGTCCTGGATTCTCTTACAGATCAAGGCAAATCCTCCTTATTCATCCAAACCTCTATCCCCTCACCCAATTCATCCAAACCCACATCACCCATACCCACATCACCCATACCCTCATTATTACCCTTTCACTCTCCAACCCCATCACCCCGATTCACCATGTCCAACGAAGCACCTAAGTCCGGTCATTATGCTGATGCCAAACCCAAAGGCTGATCTCTTGTCAACAAGCCTTATGACTATGACGGGGACAAGACCAAGTACAAGAGCGGGTAAAGATCGATGTTCACATACATCCGTGACAAGAAGAACAATATTGCATCTGACTCTGAAAGGATTGATGTTGTTCTCTCCTATATCCGAGGAGATCATGTCAATGCATGGGTCCAGAACTACACAGACCAGAACTTCAGCAAGGAAGAAGAGGAATGGACAGTCTCCTGGGTCCAGTTCAAGGAGTACTTGAAGGAGCAATTTATAGATTCCAACCTCGCGCAAGACGCGCAAGACCAGATCAAGCGGTTGCGCCAGGGGCAAGACACTGCTCAAGACTTTTTCCAGAAGTTTGAGATCCTGCTCACTCAGGCAGGATACTCGAAGGATGACGCTTATGTTGTGCGTCTTCTCAAGACCAACGTCAATGAGAAGATCATCAACCAGATCTATGGCAGCCGAGATGGGTTGCTGGAAGAATACGAGGATTGGAAGAAACAGATCACTCAGATCAGTCAGTTGTGGAGAAGGCAGATGGCGAGCAAAAGGCCCGGCATGCTGTCCTGGCCCCAGGCTCCGCAGGCAACTCTATTGAGAGCCAATCCGACAAATCCACCCCCGCCGCCAATCACGCGACGAGATGCCACCGGCGTTACCTATGGAGGAGCCGGCAGGCCAATGGACATCAACAATGCACGTTAAAGGAGACTCTGCTTCAGCTGCGGCAAACATGGCCACATCAGCAGGTTCTGTCCCAAGAAAGGTTGACCCAGCAATTTGGGGTCTATGGACCGAATAAATGACGAGAAGAAGAAGAAGTTGGCCGCAGAGTTGGGTTTTGCGAAGCTCCCGCAGTAGACGCAGTCCTGCCGGAGCAGCCATCAACGGAAAAGTTGTCAGATGCAGAATCTATTTATAGTACTGGTACTGATACACCCAAAATATCATTAACGACTTCACCAACAAAACCTGCAAAAGAAAGAATTAAGCCAAATACGCCCGAGTGGATTGCACAACAGCTAAGAGAGGATGAAGTGTCAAGAGCAGTGGGAATCTTGAGAGCATGGATGCCGGAGCGGAGAGAGAGAGAAGCGACGGAGGAGAAGTGATGGCAATCCAGAGCGTTGACGAAGGAAGCTGCAGTGAAAGTTGTGACAGAGGTTAAAAAAGTCGAGGAAGTACATCCGGGAACAAAGGCAGGGACAA
>JADNYV010000144.1:0-95361 GCA_015501055.1 Mucidula mucida
AAGGACTGGTTGGACAAGGTTGATATGGCTGAGTTTGCAATCAATTCTAGCATTTCGGCTAGTGCGAAGTACTCACCGTTTGAGTTGAATGGTGGGTATATGCCCCGCATGATTCGTACCATACCAAACGGTGGGGAGGTTCCGCGCGGTGTGAGGGCGTTTGCGCAGGATGCTCTAGCGAATTTAGCCGCTGCTCATGACGCTATTATCGCGAGTCGCGTGCTTCAGACGCACCATGCGAATGTGAGACGTAGTGGCGAGCCAAAAATTGAGGAGGGTACCTTGTGTACTTGTCGACGGCGAATTTGAATCTTCCCCAGGGAAGGACGAAGAAGCTACGTCCTTTGTTTGTTGGCCCGTATAAGGTGGTCGAGGCTTACCCAGATACCAGCACCTACAAGCTTGATTTGCCTGCAAGCTTGACATCGCGTCGGATACATCCCGTCTTCCATGTGAATTTGGCTGCGCAGGCATGTTGCTAGCGACGATGCACTATTTCCTGGTCGATTGAGTCCTGGTCCCTATGATTTTGGAGCTCAGGAGGAAGACGAGACATTTATTGACGAAGTTCTTGGCCACAAATGGGTGGATGACAGGACGCTGGAATTGCAGGTGCGGTTTACAGATGGTGATACGCTGTGGCAGTCGCTGGACAGCATACGGGACACAGAGGCGTTGCAGACTTACCTAGATTTGCAGGGAGTCAAGCATCCGCGCTCGTTGAGAAAGCATTGAATGACGGGTTGGAGCGTGTGATGCAGCGGCGGTAATGATCGGCTGCCCTGACTCCTCTTTTGCTTCCGCCTCCATGTCGATTTGCTTCCGTTCTCTCTTTTATACTGCTGGCGTTCCCCTGCTGCGATATTTGCCCCGTGCCTTTTCTCGTAGACGTGTTTCTGTGATTGGTATTCATGGCGGATCCACCGAACCTTTGGGCTGCTGATGATGAACGCGTTTTCGACGCGACGAGCTTTGAAGTGTGTGACAAATTTCCCCACATTTTCGTTATTTGACGATGGTTAGCCTATCCCCGACTGGTCTCTGGAGGCCATGGATATGGAATTTAATGCACCTAGCCCTGGCGTTGGCTCAGCCGGTTCTGTGCGCTCGACGCCTGGGACTAGGACACACGGTCACCCATACCAACGTCCGACAAGGCGACAGAAGCCGCGCGGCTCTCAATCGCAGGCCCAGATGGCAGCGTCGGTCGATGCACGTTTTCCGATATTATCTCCGGGTGTTCCCCTGGAGGAGGGACTTGTACGTCGGGAGGAGTTGCTTTTTCGTGCGGTGGACCATCCCACGAACGAAGCCATTATCGAGGCATATGAACAGGCGAGTCCTCAAGCTGTCGCGGACCCTGTTCCCGAAGATGACGATGGAGTCTCCACTGGTCTTTTGGACGACTGGATCCCGGCTGGGAACCGCTTTGCGCCGCTCGCAGACGGTGATTGTACACCTGCTCGTGCTCCGCCTGTCATCTCGCCTTTGGTTGCACGAGTGGACGATGGCCTGGTTTCTCGCGATGCGGGATACGGAGGTGCTCTAAAGCATCCTCGTGTTTTCTTGCAACGCGACGTGAATGCTGTTTACCATGGGCCTCAGGCTGTAGCGGCGCATGCTCGCTTCATCCATGGTGGTGTATGGGAGATGGACGCTGGCCGCTCTGGATGGCCAAATGGTTTTCCGTTGACGCCGGAAGAGTTGAGGGACGGCTTGGAGAATATCGCCAAGTTTCCCGGGACTGCGGCTACAAGGCGGAAGTTGGGTCTGCTTGGACATATGTTCGTGGCATCGACACGTATGGTGCCCCACATTGTTGATGTTACAACGGCCCTTGCTCTTCAGTACGTTGATAGCCATCGGCGCGACGTCCTACGCGCTTTCGACGACCAGGAATTGTTCGCATCCTTCCGCAATCCTCAGCGCGATCGGAAGAGCTTCCCGGGAGTCAAGCCGAACTCTTTCAGTACAGGTGTTGATCAATTTACGACATATACGATTGCTCGGTGGACGTCAGCTTTTGCTGCGCCTGGAACTTCGGGTTTTTGTCCAGGTATGGCGATGGATACCGCGTTGCGACAGTATACGCCGTGCGTCTACGCTCAGTGTATCTTCGAACACCTTTCCCCGTACGTGCGTCGGCCTGATGGGACTTTGGTCTTTGCTGCCCCAGACGCTCAGCGCTTTTTTGCAATTTGGTTCGTTCGCCTTGTTGCATATCCTCATGCATTGCTGGAGCTTATTGCGAAGCACAACGCGAGGCACCCTGGGTCGCCCTTGGCTCACAGTACGGACGCGCCAGTCACTCTTCGACGACTCATTTTGGACCACCGGCAGATAATTCGGGAGGCTACCCTGCTTTACCTCTTTCTGGAGAATGGGTTCACGGTGGAGTTGTTGTCGACGCTATATCCATGGGCGCTGAGATACATCGACCACATGCTCAGGAATGCGACGGATGACTTGGAGATGTGGATTAGAATTGATAATGACCGCCTTCGTTGCATCCATCAGTACGGCGAGCCGCAGGTGCATGACTCTTTCAATACTTGGATCGTTTTATCCCCGCATGACGAGGAGCGGATTTTGGGGATTGTCGAGAGCGAGGCTTATGCGCCACGCAAGGAGGATCGCCTTGACCGGTTCGCATTGCAGAAGCAGGATTGGATCTTATTCGGCGAGCATCCGGTGTTTCGCCATTGTCGTCGAGAGACGTATGACGCGGAGATGGCTGAGCTGGCTTCAGCGGGCGCGTCTTCGCATGATGACATCTTAGGTCCATTCGAAGGGCTTTCGGTAACCCTACGTTGATTGGTTTACTATACACTGATTTTTCTTTTCTTTTCTTTTCTTTTCTTTTCTTTCTTAGATCCCTGGTAGGAATCTAGGGGGGGGTGTGTAAGGGGGTAGGTCCCTTACATAGCCACTAGGTATATACAGTACACTCAGGAGCTGTAGGCTCCTTAGTCTTTTACCTTTATGTTCATACTTTAACCTTACGAATCTACGTGGTTCTGGTTCTCTGGCGTGAACATACAAGGCCTTTTACACGCCCACAGCACCGTCACCGTCGCTAAGGCCGTTCTCTGCTCCAGGCGCATTGAGCATGATTTTCTCCTGTGCGTATGCGAGGGCCGGTATTGTGGAAGGGATGAGGAAAGGTGCTGGGAAAGGATGGATGGCGGGATTGTATAGCTCCAATAGAGCTTCAGCCGCGGTACCCCATTTCCAAGAATGGGCGGGAAGGGCTTTAGCGATGTCGGCTACTGCTTGGATGTCAAAGCCTGGATATAACGCAAAGGGATCGGAGGGCGGAAGTGCCTGTTATATTGATCTGAGCCATGGATTCGCCGAGGGAACCTCTAGCACCAGAGCGGCTCACACCCGAGGGCCGATAATAACCTGTTCATCCATAATCCCTTCTAATGATGACCCACCTGTTTATACAAGACACCCGATAACTAGAAGGTGAATTTAGAGTCATGCAGGACTCAAGAACAGTAGCATAACGGTCATGTACAACCATACATGAACTCTGCCCGCCAGTAGTCCCGCCTCCTGGTAGCTTCTCGTCAAATATGGCTCTCTGACGAGATATTAGTATAGTCTCACGACGGTGGCAATGGCATGGTAGAATTGTGGCTCGCAAAAAAGACATATGGAACTCTTCACTATGCAGTCAGCCTTCAGTTATTACAGTTCTGAAAGTGCCGTCCTATCGTGGCAAACTGTATGTTTGTCAACAAATAGAGACGAAGAAACACGACAGTCCGTGCTGAGGTCAAAGTTCCTTGGCACCGATGTAATCTTAACACTATCACCGTCATCCTGTAACCTGCCCTCCGAAGACGGGACTCCTCGTGTCGCACCATGCGAAGTGCCCGGACAATTTGAGTGGGAGAGAAAAGACGCGTTCTCTGCCCTAGTTAAGAGCATCTGATAGTATCTGATGAATGAGGTTGCAGACACAGCGACGTCCGTGTCTTTGGACATTGTCCACCAATGACAAGATAAGTCGTGCTCTGTTGGATTCTGAATGCACAGTGCGCGGAAGCGATATTGTCCTTCGAGGCTCCAGATGACACATTTTCTGATAGCGTCGCATTAATCGTGTCACAAAGGACGTACGATATTTTGGACTATCCTCTGCGCGTTTACGCATGCCATTCAGTCCATCTGGTGTCCTCTCCGTGCAGGGTAGGCCGCCTCGGCATCGGCTTTTACCCGAATGACGTCAATACACCCTTTTCACCGTAACCTCCACTCCATGGGCGTCGTTATAGAATAGTCCCATGCTCCTCGACGTTCGGCCTAGGATAAATGAAATTGCACAGCCAGTCTTCAAGCTCCGTCCGGAGTTACGTGTTCACCACGCCTGAACCGCACCTTCCTCCCTCTCTGCTATGCCATCGCTACTCGATAGCCCCGAGTTCGCGCTCCCCGAGTCGTGGCCTCTAGAGCCTCTCACGACGCGAACGTTCATGACGATGCTTTTACCGCTCTTTGTCGCGTATTATCTCACCGCCGTGCTTGTGATATCACCAGGGACATATGCCGTTCGATTATCGCTCCTCCCACTTTGGCTATGGCTCGCATTTCGAGCGTGTACGCGTCTTGAAGCGAACATGGGCAATCCAGAGTGGGATGGCAATAATCTCGCGTTGTTGGTGCGTGTTATCGCTCTTCTTTTTCTTATTTCATTAACGAGACGTGCAGACCGTAGTATGTCTAATCATCATGCGCATAACCGGCTGGACGTTCCAGCGACAGCCCTTTGTTCGAACGGGAACACGGGAACGCGCTGTCGTCCTAGACGCGTGCGATCTCTGCTGCAATTTTCGCGGTATAGGCTGGGATTGGACAAGCGGCGCACCTCCTCCTCCTCAACCTCACCTCGACAAACGTGCCTTTGCGCTTCACGCTCTCCTAGGCTACACCATCAACGCCCTCCTCTTCGAATTTGCCATTCTCTTGCGGGACAACATCTTCCCTCCATCTTCCCTCCCACTTCCGTACCCCCTAAGTCGTGTCCTCCAGGCACTCATATACCCAGTATCGACGTACGCGCACCTGCAAGGGTATTACCACATCTACTCCCTCGTCGGTGTCTTCCTCCTCCGCCAATCCCCCGCCTCGTGGCCGCCACTCTTTAACCGCCCATGGTTCTCCACCTCGCTCAGCCAATTCTGGGGCCGGAGATGGCATCAGGGCTTTCGCGACATGTTTGGCCGCGTCAGTGGACAGCGCGTTCTCGGCACGTTCCTCGCTAGCGGCGTCTTTCACGATCTGGGTATATGGGGTATGTCTAGGAGGACGGGCATATGTTGCAATTTGACGGGCTACTTTGCCTTGATGGCGCTGGGCATCGGCGCCGAGTATGCGATGAGGAAGTACACGGGAAAGAGGGTGGGAGGGTTGTGTGGGAGGGTCTGGATGGCGTGTTGGGTTGTTGGCTGGGCGGTCGCGAGCATGGGGGAGGAGTGTATGCGTGATTTTTATAGATCTATGACGGTCAATTGGTTGGTCAGACCGGTGTATCTTATCTCCCATCTACTACTAGGTGCTGAATATTGATGTTTATCTCATGTCTTCCCGTGTCTGTATGTAAGTGCATTCGGTGCATTGCTTAGCTGGACAGTGGTACCTACCACTCATGATTCCTTCTACTGCGGGGTGAATATAGAAGAAGACCGCACTTTGAGGTTAGCTTGCTTAGGTATTATAGAGGACGGCAGGCATTCATCTTGCTCCACGTAAATGAACCGCGTCAATTCATGTCATACTTCCACCTACTACCAGGCAATGTCCTTGTGCGTGAGCTTGTGCCAACAATCGAGTACTGACATTCCTCCAGTTCAATCTGAGCCGAAGAAGCGCGTTGCAAGAACGAAATATCAAGCAGCCCCTCTCGCAGCGGACACCCCCAGCTGATTTCTCCTCCTCAAACTTCCAAGGATACGAAGAACGCCGCCTCGTGCTTTATGCCTCCACCACTGCCGTCTGCTTCCGTCTCGCATCTTCTACAAAGTTTCATCGTTCCCTCACTTGCTCCTCAAGTCTTTTTAAAAAGGCACATGCTTGAGGACACTCGTTCTGGGCATCTCGACTGAGTCCGAGTCTAAGCTTACGTAGCTCACCGGTTACTAACCTTGATGCACAATTCCTGCTGTTTTCTTGATCGCGTTGTGGTCAGTCTGATCCCTTTTTATATAATACATATGATGCCTATTGCGCCTTCCGTTTCGTCGTGGAGCTCATTCCAGGAAATCATATGTGTGGCGTTTAACTCCGATGACTGCAATTGCTCAACTCACCTCCATCCCCTTCTCCTCCATAAAAAACATCAATCTGAGGACAAGTGACTGTTTGCTCGGCGCCTCCGGGTGATTGGAGGTGATGTGCTTCAAATGAATGGAAGCTAATTATACTTATCGCCCAGATGGATCCAGATTCCAGACTGCATAAACGCCAAATTCTTCTCAGCATCCGAGTCAATCCCGGTCATTTGGATTTCTTTCGAAAAAAAATCCTGGCCATAGACTGAACAGAGATTTGAAAAGCAGAAGTACGGTAGCTAACTGCGAGAACTCGATGAACGACCACACAACGGCACTAGCCTGTAGGACGACGCTGCCTTGGAGTGTTTCACGACAAAATTCAGTCTTCGAGATGTGTGTTTCAGATGTGAAGTTGCGCAGAAAGACACTGACTGCGAACATATCGCCAGAGCTATCTGCGAGAGCATATGAACCATAGACGATGAGCTCTGTCGACTCACTGCGGCATCTCTAAAGAATTAAGGTCACTAGCATGTAATGGGCGTCGAATCACTACTACTACTACACGTACTCTATCCGGTGAAGGAAACATGTCCACATCGAGAGCTTTTCAATTAGTGGAATGCGAGTGATGCCTTCAACACTGTTGTAAAGATCAAATGCTAATCGCAGAATCGAGCGAAGATACAAATCCTTTCCGTGTTTAGTCGAGGATGTGGCAGAACTCAAGTGCGCGGCATCGACGATTCAGCGGGGGCCTATACTTACGCCTTGTCGAAGCGATGTGAGCAGAGAGAAAGTTCGCTGCAGGTGTATGAGTTATGGTTGACGTCGCGTACTGTTGTAAGTCTCCTCGCTTCCGCCCTCAAGACGTGCTATGTTTCAGGAGCTGCAGAAGTACATTCCTGTGCGTTCGTCGTGAGCAGGTGGTAGGGTGAAGACGGAGTACAATTGAAACTCCGACACGAATTGCCGAAGTGGATCAAAACTTGGCTATTCTGTACACCGTGCAGTCAGAGATGTTGGTCGTCGCCGCAGGAATCTGTATGCAACTCTTACTTGTTCTAAATCATTTCTCTCTTCCACAGACTGTCAACCAACTAGGGCGGGCCTACTACTATCCACTGCTAAGGGTATCGATACGTCGCGCTGGCATCGCTATCGGAGCATACAAAGAAATACAGAACAGTGGACATGGATCATTTCCCCCCCATGTGTATTGGGGAAACTGTGGCCAAATTGCCTAATTCGGCAGACAATGCCCTTTTCCTAATCGGCTGAACAAAGGCAGAGGGATGTGGACGCGCCATTACAATGTGGACTGCCAAAAAGCACATGACGACTGGCCTTTGTTTTCGCGCAGGTGTCAATGGGCCTTTCAACACCTCATCCTCTCTCCCACATCTACCATGTCTATTTCTCTCGAAAACATCAACATTTCGCTTGTTCGGTGATGGAGTCGACGTTTCACTGATGCAGTCGACGAGTATCTCGGTTCGTTCAAATTGATTGTCTGAATCTAAATGTTAATTCTCCACCACGTTAGCTCGACACGCTGGAATACTGTAGCGTTTCGACCGCAAATTCACATAACGGGTCACGGGGGTCTTTGAAGTGAAGCTATATATACATCATAACTAGAGTCGGACGCGAGTATAGAATAAAAAAAGTACTCACGAATAAACTCATACTCATCATGCAAGCCAAGAGTATACTCGCACGTGAGTAGAGTAGAGTCTAGAGTCTATGGTGAGTCTAGAGTTTCAGTTTGGGGCCACGAATACTCGATAGACTCATACTCATAAATATTCGTGAATACTCATGAGTATTCTTATATTCGTGAGTATTCGTGAGTATTCAGCTCCTAATATATATTTTTTGAACAAAATGAACCCCGTGAGCATTGAACCCACGGAGCTCAGCCATTTCTGTGCATCAGCACAACAACGAGTATAACCACTGCGCCAAAAGGGCATATTCATTATACAATTTCAGTCCAGATCACACATAATTAGGTAAAATGCCATTAGCAAAAAAAAGGACAAAGGCCATGAAGGCCATACAAAATGTTGTGCTACAAACAAACCTGATGCGAGTACTGTTGCGAAGCGACGCATACGACGCATCAGGTGAAGAGTATGATACATCTAATATACAAAAAAACTACAAAATCGTCCACAAAAACGAATACTCTACAGTCCGTGAGGAAGAAGGGGTGCGCGCCCGAAAACTGTAACGTAACAGTCCACATAGTACTCAGCTAATCCGTACTCAACAGTCCGCATTTCCCGTTCTGACATCAGAGAGCCACAGATCAACTTGTGAGCGGCCTGTGAAGTTCCCGCCGGCATTGGTGGAACACGACACCAGCGTCGCATCACCCGGTACAAAGCAGCCAGGACAGACGCGCGTCCCGTAAACGTTGCTGCCGCCAGCCCCATCCGACCCCAGTCAATGCTCTCCGGGACGACTCGGCCGTTGAAAAGTGCACCGAGAATCTGCATCTGGCGGTCACCGAAAGACGAGGCATCCAAATTGTCGTAAGGCACTGCTTGCCCAAGCTCCGTGTCAGGTTGCGGATCGTTGAAGCCCACGGGCTTGAGGTCGTAGCAAAGGCGGTCGAGCGCGAGGAACTCGTAGCGGAAATTGGTCTCGAATAACTCCCAAAGAATTTCCCGGCAAACATGCTGAGCAGGTAAAACATTCGGTTGTAGCTGTTCTCCTTGCCAAGTCGCCGACGCTAGAGATGGACACGAGTCCATACTCGAGTATATTCGGACTCATCGTATGAGTAACTCTTACCTCAAACCCAATACTCAAGACTCGAGTCTTCACTCGAGACTCTACTCGAATATCTACTCTACTCGAGAGTACTTCATGAGTCTCGAGTATTCGAGTACTCGAGTACGATCCGAGTATACTCGAGTATACTCACGTATCAGCAAGCAAATTCAAACATAAAGACAGTGAAGATTAAAGTAAGTAGGTCGTAAGTGTATCAAGTTATATCCATATCAGTAGCATCCATATCAGTAGTATCCTGAGGTGAAGAAGCAGGCTTGCGCCGTCGAACCAAAACTACCTGCTCAATCGTTTCATAGAGATCATCGTCATCATCGTCAATCTCAACATCACCATCATGACCCGTGTCAAACTCTGAGACAGGATCCATACCATCGCGGAAATCAGAAAAGTCCATCTCCTCCGACTGTGCAACAGCCTTGCCCTTCCCCTTCCTCTTGGTCCACAAGTTCTCCTCAACATCATCCCCATCCTCGTCATAGGAGCTGAATACTCACGAATACTCACGAATATAAGAATACTCATGAGTATTCACGAATATTTATGAGTATGAGTCTATCGAGTATTCGTGGCCCCAAACTGAAACTCTAGACTCACCATAGACTCTAGACTCTACTCTACTCACGTGCGAGTATACTCTTGGCTTGCATGATGAGTATGAGTTTATTCGTGAGTACTTTTTTTATTCTATACTCGCGTCCGACTCTAGCCGACGCAGTAGAAAGGTTGGACAGGTCGACAGAGCCCTAGAGCGACAGGGTTATTTCAAGTCAAATAGATAGAAGAGAAAAAATCCACACCTGCATTGAACCCGCTTCTATACACTTTGATAGCTCCTGTCGGACTTCTTCGTGAGCCTTTGCTGCCCATCCATCTCCTTTAGACCCGTGTAACTCGAGCCCCAACACACGCCGCCAAACTGGTGCTGCCAACGGCTCGAATACCGACGACTGCAGACGATAATGAAGAATGGTGCGCAGTTTGAGATACGTTAGGAGCATGAAAGCCCTCGTCGTCTCGTTCTCGACATTGGCGATGACATTCGGATCAGGAAGGGCATAGCTGTTGCACAGTCGGAGGAGATGGACTTTTCTGATTTCCGCGATGGTATGGATCCTGTCTCAGAGTTTGACACGGGTCATGATGGTGATGTTGAGATTGACGATGATGACGATGATCTCTATGAAACGATTGAGCAGGTAGTTTTGGTTCGACGGCGCAAGCCTGCTTCTTCACCTCAGGATACTACTGATATGGATGCTACTGATATGGATATAACTTGATACACTTACGACCTACTTACTTTAATCTTCACTGTCTTTATGTTTGAATTTGCTTGCTGATACGTGAGTATACTCGAGTATACTCGGATCGTACTCGAGTACTCGAATACTCGAGACTCATGAAGTACTCTCGAGTAGAGTAGATATTCGAGTAGAGTCTCGAGTGAAGACTCGAGTCTTGAGTATTGGGTTTGAGGTAAGAGTTACTCATACGATGAGTCCGAATATACTCGAGTATGGACTCGTGTCCATCTCTAATCATAACGGGTCACGGACCACTTTGGTCAGGCACGAGCCTCCAAATAAGGCAATTTCAGGTCCCGCTATAAGCGGAACTGTCCAAAAAAGGCAATTTAAGGGTCTGTGAAGCTGTTCGCTGTAACTTCAGACCATAATGGGTCACAGGCTGTGAAGTTACGGTCGAAACGCTACAGTATGTTTGGGGCCTCCATCGGGGTCAAATCAGCTCGTATACAAGTCTTCCCGCAAATTCTCTGAGACGTGAGTTCCTAGGTCCCATTAACGAGTAGCAATGGATTAATTGTCTGTACCGTTTCACAGTCCAACCCGCGCTCAAAAAAGCCATCCAACACAAACAAGTCGCATTGCTGCCCCCAGTTGCTGTACTCAAGAAACTCGTCGACCTTCAGACGCGAAACTCCAAGGCGCCTTTTGGCAAGAGGCAAATCTTCACCGAGGTGCGCGTTTCATCGCTCTCCTCCTCATATACCATTCTAAATCCTCTCCAGATAATCCCTTTCCAATCGTACGAATACCGCATCGTGCCCTTGAAAAATCTCTCCTTCTATATCCGCGATCCCACCACACGCAAAGTCTCCCCAATCAAGACTGCATCTCTCCCCTCTTTCGAATGGCACGCCCATCCTGCCTTTGTCCTCGCTTATGCGTCTGACGGCCTCATCTTCCCGCCGACAATCGCGCACAATCAGCTCAAGCCGTTGGGCAATAAGCTGGACGAATGCCTCATGCTTTGGAACAGTACGGCGGCTGTGCCACTGGAGTTTTACAAGGGCTCGTGGGTGGGCGAATTTGGAAGGAGTGTGCCCGCCAAGTGGAAGAGTCTTCTTCTACCGAAGGCTCCGGTTAAAGTGGCAGTCGAGAAAGACGAGAAGGAGGACGAGCCTACGGTAAAAAGACGCAAGTTGGATGTGGAAGTTGTCGTCGCTGATGTCAAAGACTCGGCTGTCGCCGAAATGACAGAGAGCATCGCCATCGACAAGTCAAAGGGCACCGTCATCGACAAGTCAAAGGGCATCGCTATCGACAAGCCAAAGGGTGCCACCGTCACCGACAAGCCACAGGGCACCGCCGTCGACAAGCCAAAGGGTGCCGCCGTCACCGACAAGCCAAAGCGTACCACCGTTGACAAGTCAAAACGCACCGCCGTCAGCAAAGAAAAACGCACCACTGTCGGCAAGGAAGACAGCACCGTCGTAGACAAAGCGGACCGCACCGTCGTGGACAAATTAGACGCTGGCGTCGTCGAGTCGGCGCAAGTGAAAGTGGCGAAAGGTAAGGGCTCGAAGCGGAAGAGGACGTAGCTTGACGATGGTTTCCCTTTTTTCATGCTACCATACTCTGTAAATATGCTTCTCATACTAAATAACGACTTCAATGATATGCCTTTAGCATCACTCTTACTTCACTGGTATACAGAACAAGATTTTCTTGAGCGTCACTTGAGAAAGCGCGTCAATAAAGGCGGAGTCACTGAAGGAGAGACTCATATGCAAGGCGGTAAGCTATATCTCTCTTTGACAAAGGACGCTCTCTGGTACTCCTCTTGTTTCAAAGATGCGCGGGATGCATATAAGTACTTAAATATATGTCTATGATAAGCCACTACTGCAACAAAGCAGGAACGGCCGTATACATAGCTCCTTCGCCGTGGTAAACCGTGCTCCTCTTGTCGCAGGCCTTCTCATCGCACTCCCCACCCTTCCCCATGTGGCGTAACTCGATGCCCATGAGCGTCTCAAAGGCGAACCAGTCAAGACAGTTGACGCAGAAGTATATAGGGTGAGCCGCCATGCCTTTAGAGTCTGTCTTTGAGCTATGGATTGGATGATTTCCAGCTTCTTGTCTCTTGCACGAATCCATGAAGAGCCGGCGGCAAAGGTAGCACAGCCACCTAAGCAACAAAGCTCTCTGTGCCTGGATATCGGACTGCCCGGCTATCATCTTCCGAAGCAACAGGGGCTTTTCCGTTGCCTCCTTTCCGTCCTACCACATTCTACCACCCTACGCTCATTCACCTTCACGACCCTCTTTTCCCCTAAATACCGATTACGACCCTTATTACTACTGCATGGCGGATTGGTACGACGAGCCCGACTCAAACCAGTCCGAGGTTCAACCGCGCACGGCAGCAGAGCTCTTCTGGGTCAAACACCAAAAGTACTTGGAAGAGCGTGGCTACGAACTGAGGCCGCGGTATCACAAGGATTGGATCCCTACGCGAACGCGCTTGGACGGCTTGGACTTTGGCTTCACTTTCGAGGATGAGATCGCGTGCACTGTACGTCTTGCCTCGTAGCCTTACCGACAGCCTTAATCATTTCTTTTTACACGTAGACAGCAGCATTTGGTGTACTCGACGCCATGCATACGTCCACAAAACGCAAAGTTGCTATCAAGATCACGATGCTGAAGACGCGAGAGCTGGCTGTCGCTCAGAGCCTCGGGTCACCGGAGCTTGTGGCGGATCCGCGAAATCACACTGTGCCTGTGCTTGATTCGTTTCCTGTCCCAGGCGAGGAGCAAGCAAAGTGCTTCATGGTCATGCCCTATTTACAACGCTTCGACTGTCCAAAATTTCATTGTCGCTTAGAATTTGCAGATGCGCTGCACCAAGTGCTAGAGGTGCGTCTCCTCATCCTTGATTCTTCGCGTTCGCTTCTCACCATGATGAAGGGAATACAGTTCATGCATGAACGCAACATCGCCCATGGGTAAGCTACCTCTCACTGTCTTCCCACACGTCTAACAGCCTCCAGAGACGCGTGTTCGCTGAACTTTATGATGGACGCGACCGAAGTGTGTCCCAAAGGCCACCATTTCACGCTCCCAGACTGCAATGACGACGGTTTCACCCTCCTCACCACCGTACCGCGCTGTCGAACCGAAAATCTTGTCCGCTATTATATCATAGACTTTGAGGGCACGAAGGAGTACCCAGCCGGGATCGAGGCAGCAGTAGACACGGAGATGCGCTGCCAGATCAAGACGTCGCCCGAGTTTAATGAGCCCTTCGGGACCACGTTCAATCCCTTCCCGTTAGACATTTACAACATTGGCGCTACATTCCTCAAGCTATGCGATGTACGTATTGGTCACATGTAACATCATCGACTGCACCTCTGACTTTTGCGTCTAGCGCGATGACCCGCGGGGGCACTTGGGTATCGAAGAATTCCGTCCGCTCTTGGACGAAATGATGCGCCCCAATCCAAAGGAACGACCCACGGCGGCCGAATGTCTAGACAAACTAGAGACACTACTATATTCGAAGGATGACCTGTGGAGATACTCGCGTGTCTGGGGCACTCATGAATACGACCCCCGACCTCCGATGATGGTGCGGTGGATATGGTATAATTTTCCTAGTACGACGTTATGGAACTACTTTTGATTTCTCCGCGCTCTTTGGGATGTAGACGTACTGTATTACTTCGATTTAGATTTAAATAGGGAACCTCATGTCGCGATACGGTTAATAGTAATAGTTCTACTCCCTCTTGTAATTCTACTACATACGTCTACAGAGACAATTCCGCTGGCATCACTTCTCCCAGAACGCCACCAAGGATATTGTTGACTGCCAACGTACCCATGTCAATCCTCGTCTCAATCGTCGCACTGCCAATATGCGGCAGTATCACACACCTAATCAACACGCTCATGAGTTTTTGACCTCCCCAAAAGAAATCGCGCCTCACCTCGGTTCACCCACCAACGGATGACTCCCCGGAACCTCCGGCTCGCCTTCAACGACATCCAACCCCGCACCCCAAATCCATCCCTCTTTCAGCGCCTTCAACAGAGCATCAGAATCCACCAGCGTTCCACGCGCCGTATTCACTAGCACAGCGTGTTTCTTCATCTTCCTCAAGAACCCCTCGTCGATGAGGTGATACGTCTCCGGCCCGCCTGGCGCGAGGACGACGAGGAGGTCGCTCTCCTTTGCGAGTGTGTCCATTGAGACGGGCGTAAGGGATTGGAGAGTGGGAAGTCTCTCAAGGAGGGCCGCATCGCGAGCCGTTTGAGTAGAGGAGGGAGTGGACGAGGTGCGGGAAGAGTAGATGCAGTGCGTAACGCCAAAGGCGACGAGGCGCGTGAGCGTGGCTTGGGAGATGCGGCCAAACCCGAGGAAGCCTACGGTGCGCTTGGGCGAGGTCAGAGTGGGAGAGAGCTGCGGACCACAGAAAGCGAAAGGGCTCCAGTGCATACGAGGCCACTATGGGAAAAACGCCGTTGATAAAGTCAAGTAAAGAGAAAATTTGGGGGAATAAATCTGACCTGGCCAGATTGCACGAGACTAAAGGTGTGTCCGGCGTTCCTCCCAGCCATGAGCGCCAGCATTACAGTGAGGTCGGCAACTGGATTTTTTTTTTGTATTAAATATCCACGCGTTGATGATCGTGAAAGCCTTTCGCACCTGCATCCGTCAAAACATCGGGAGTGTATCCCATACGGATTCCGCGTTTAGATAGTTCTACAGTATCGAAATGTTCTACGGGCGGACGGATGTGAGCTTTATAACATCAAGTAGAGATGAACCACTAACCATAACCGACAGACATCGTTGACACTACGCGAAGGGAAGGGCCAGCTGTATGGGAAGGGAAGGATGTCAAAGGAAAGAAAAGTCGATATCGTGAAATGCATACCAGCGTCAAGCAGCTCCAAATCTACCTGATAATCATAGGGAACTAAACCATTTCAACGAAAAACACGCAAAACACATTCATACCTTATCCGTGACCATGACAAGGATCCCAGACGCGCCTTTAACGTGTTCCAAAAGCCATTTCCGGTCACACGAGTCATCGTCCGGCCATACGTCAACCTATGCAACATCTTAGACCCTAGCACGAAAAACCAAAGTAGTAGTAGGTGGTGAGGCCGACGCACCTCGAGATCTGCCCTTCCCGTTAGCAGAGGCATAACATCCGATCCCAGCGATCTAGATACAACAACGCGAGGTTTCTGGCTGAAAACGTCTGCGTCAGCCGAGTGTTTATGGAATCTGAGAGGATAGTAGATGACCTGCTCGCCATGATGATGATGGTGGGAAAAGGAGAACAATCTAGGGCGGATGTACGCTGTGGCGGTCGGCCCGGAGCAAGCCGCGGCCTTTCGGCCTTACCCCCATCCCACTGTTTTCGTACATGTCGCCTGTGAAGGAGAGAATGCTAGTCGGCAGTAAATACGAGGTATTCCTGCTTTGGCGTAGTACTGTTCGATCCATTGAGTATCCAGATATGTAAGTTTATTCAAGTCCTTCAATTACAAGCTTTACGCATAACCAAAAGACTCCACATGCAGCGAAACGCTCGCTCCTCCCCTCACAACGTTCATCGGATCCGTGAGCGGATACCGCAAAGCATGTCGTGCAGCCTGCGCCACTGACCGAGACCCGCAGACTACATTATCGATTCATATCAAGTTACCGTTATAATGAAACCAAGCGCTTACCAGTAACAGCCATACACCCGCCTTGCGTTCGTTCAGCCTCATACTTAAGTATAGTGTCAAGATCAGGACGACCAGCGTTGATCTTGAGCCCCAAGACGCTGAGGGAGCTTGATGACACCGTCGGTTTATCACTGCTCCCCGCCTCATTCTCTCCCTCGGGCTGAGAGTTCACGGAAGTGTCGTCCCACTGTACGGCGTCCTCCGTGGCTCCAGGCTTTGTGACGAATACCTGAACGTCGAGATCGATGTTGGTGTCGTGCGCGAGCGCGTTCGTCAGGACGTCTGACATCCAGTGGACA
Organism: Mucidula mucida; assembly: GCA_015501055.1. Classification (NCBI taxonomy): domain Eukaryota; kingdom Fungi; phylum Basidiomycota; class Agaricomycetes; order Agaricales; family Physalacriaceae; genus Mucidula; species Mucidula mucida. The sequence continues at coordinate 16,384 of JADNYV010000144.1, forward strand.
TGTGCTAAGCAGGGAGCGGGAAGCATAAGGATTCAGAAAAAGACGGTATGCGCGGGTACGTACAGCTATCTCTGATTGCCCATATAAATAAAACGCGTTTACATGTGCTGTTCCCGGATCGTGCACGTCTTGGTGGAGAATGAGCATGCATGCACACCGAGGATCTAAACATATAAGGACTTACTCGATCGTATCCAATAGGAGCGGAAGAGTGTATGATATGCCCGATCCACCTATTAGTATTAATCTACGCGTGAGAACCAAGCCATGCGTATAAACATCAAACGTGGCGTACCAGCGACGAATACCACGCTATCGAACTTTGAAAGGTTAGGCGACGGGCCGTATGGTCCATCGATGAACACCTTGATAGGGCCGTTACAAGCCGCCAACCTCTTCGTAAATCCTTCCTGGACGTTGATGAGGAAGACCAGCTCCTTCCAATACACGTCCTCTGCACCTTTCTTCAAATCCTCTCCATCTTGATTATCCCTCTTAGACGAGTCATAACTCGCAATAGTAAACGGATGCGCTTCCAACGGAAATTGGGAAACTTGCGGGGTGATTAGATACGCAGTCTGCCCTGGTGCCCAGTGGAAATGTTTAGGTCGCTTGAGTCGCAGGCGGACGAGGTGAGGAGATAGCGGCTCCACGGTGGCGTCCATTTCTTTTCCGTTGCTACGGGAGAAGCTAAAGGTGTGATTGAACACGACGAGGCGGATGAGCCGAATGACGCGATCAAATCCCCAGATGATGAATGTACTGTAGATGTACGGGTTGAATCTGAGGGACATGTGCTCGTCAGGAAATCAAACGTGGCGAGAAGGGAACTCACGCGTAGGGCTTGGTGTGGAAATAAGCGCCGATGAGGAACATGCTGTGGTGGGAGGTGATGAGTATAACCATTGCTCAGGGAACACACATACAGTACGAGCACGAAATGGGAATAGAAGAAGAGTTCATAGGCTCGTGCACGGATAGGGCGGAGGGAGACAATTATCAGGACAGAGAACGCCACAATGGCCATGAGCCCGAGTTGAAGGAATTGCAGACCCCACCGGCCTTTCGTGCGCGACTGGAGCTGGAAACTTCGTCAGCACAAGGATTAAGAAGACTCAAAAGAGAGATGACACCTTAAGTCCGGCGTGAAGCCACAGCATCACGAAGCATACGCGTGCGCACATACGGTGGATGGAGCTCAGCTTCAGGACCGAGATTAGGCCTAAATGACTTCGAGACGGAAGCAGTAAAACGAACCTTGTCGTAACTGAGACCGACTATATCTATAAAATACGCGTGTCAGTTGAAAATCCCGAGAAGAAAGACGAAAGCACATACATCCAAGAATATTATTTTTCGTTCCCAACGCCACAATGAGGGGGAACTGGCTAACCGCTATAGCACCCGCGCGACTGGACATATATCCCGCACTAAACTTGTTCCCCAGCGTATCCGTCGCTATACACACATCAGCTCCCAAGTAGCATTAGCGAGCAACCGAACACACTTACTATGCACCAACTCCCAAGCGAACAGCACGGCGATATACATCATCGCACACACCACCTCTGCAACATTTAGTGAATACGAACCCACGCCGACGGTAGTGCGGAACGCTAGTGCACGATATGCGTTCACGGCGGCGACGGGAATCCTCTTGACTCCTCCGCCAGAGCTCTTCGTTACCCGGCCCAGCAAGAACGAGATGAACTGGCAGAGGGAGATGAGAGCGATTAGAGAGGCGAGGAAGAACCATATATCGTGCGGGTATGTCTCCGCGTATTGTTGCCGGAGGAGACCGTCCATGGGAGGCATATGGTGGGACGGGGGTCCTGCAGAAACTGACATGTTGCAAGAGGAGGGTAGAGTCTGCGGTGTGCTCGCAAGCAGGTAGGTAGGTATTTAAAGACCGATGTCAAGGACGCGCGCGCAAGAAGCCCGGAAGGATGGTGCATGGGTTTTGGAGGCGTAATCTAAAATCGCGACGTCAACACGTGAATAACTGAAGCATTGGAGTCGTGTTTCCTGGCGATAAGCACACCATTACAGCGCATGAATTCGCTGGTGGCATGATTTGCTGGCTCGTTCCGAATGTATGGAATCCCTACGTGTAGATAATTCAAAGAGGAATGACTATCGATGGAATCGTTTTGTCGGAGTCTTGCTCGGATGAAGCTAGGCATCTTACGGTCACGATTACCGTGTAGGAGATTTCTGCGATGGTATTATCCGAGTTAGAGTGGTCCATGCGTCTATCAAGGTAAGCTCCCAAGGAAGCAGTGTCAACGAAACTAGGGCGACTTCTGCCATCTGATATTCTTGCCGCACCTTCTGGGGTCGTGCTGGAGAGAAAAAATGAAGCAACGTTAAGCGAACAAACACATGTGGAGGCGCGCAGTTGCTCTTCGATACAGGATTAGCTCGGCATGAGGTAGAATATAGCTTCAGACGGTTGCATCTCGGAGGGAGGCGGTGGCGTGTATGTTTTATTGCCAGAAATGGACTCGTAGGGTGGAGGATGGGTGTCTATCATCAATCGTCACAGGTCGCACAAGGAGCTGCTTAGATAACGCGCCTTTAGACCATGTGTTCGAAGAAGGAAGCGACATAATTCCACCCTAATGATACCCAAAGTAGTTAGGTGCAGGCATGTGGTGGAAGTGGGTGTCCTCAAATCGTTGGAGAATGCTGCACAAGGAGTCGTCGCTTCTAGCTATTCGTGAAAAGGCGCCATGAGGGTTGAAACGAAGACTATAAACCTACCGGACCGGTCATCCGGTGTCGGGCCTGACTTGGACATCAACGTTGTTCTCGAAATACACTCCGACTATCCAGCGCAAGAACAAGACGAGAGATGGCACATGCTCAAGGGGTAAGGCGAGCTCTGCTCCTAGAGAGGCACGCGGTCAGCAGGACAAGTCGATGTCAACGTACTCCAATTTCTTCATACGGGACAAGTCACGTATTGTTCAAATTCTTCTATTGTACGGCATGGGTGTCTATGAGATATGATCTATAGCCTATAGTTGACTGTTTTCATGATGTAAACGACGAGTGGATGTCAAAAAAGGGAGGAAATGAGTACACAGGGCGTCTACAGCCTCTTCCGGCGCGTTCGTGTCAGCGCCGCCTCTACACTGTCCACTAAGTCCAAGTCAACATCCACGCACTCGCCCTCTACTACCGTCCTCCCCTTGAAAGTAGGCCGCAAGTCCTCAGACTCGTCGTCCGAATCAACAACCATGGGTACCGCTCGGAAGTAGCTGACAGTATTTGATCATTTGATGTGGCAGGAAGCAGTTTTATGGCTGAGGACGTACCTCAATAAACATGCGTCGCTTCGAGAGGGTCGACTTCATGTTTTGCTCTTGCAACGATCTTATTGACTACAGCATTCGGGGACACAATGCGACTTTCTCTAGTTCGATGGCCTTCTTCGGCTTTGGTTGAACTATGTAGAAGCAATCAGCTATGGAGTTTCCTGGCTACGCGCGGGCACTGACTTCGAAGAACGTTGGTACTAAGTTGAAGTATGACATGATTTGGACCCGATTGAGGCCCCATACGAATTCCAAGGTGTCTGATCGGAAATGCGTTATTAGGAGTGTAGAGGAAGACGCGACTATTAGAGCTGACTGATAAAGACGTCTCTTAGATAAGTACATTCAGTGCTCCAGTGAAAGAACGCGAGACATGAATATCATCGAGAAAATAGACATGATGTTACGGTTGGGGCGTTGAGCGTGATGAGGACGGTTGACGTGGTGGAATATTTATGCTGTGCGTGAACAAAGGCGATTCATGATGCGGGTCTTGTTTGGGTAGTCCACGGCTTGCCCAGTCCACGCCGATCGCATGGGCATCCAAACATATCATCGGTAGCATTTTACTGCGCCACTCCGCCTTTCGTAGACCAAGAGCACAGCGCGTCAATGGGTGCCTGTCGGACTGGGAAGAGAGGAGACGCGCGACGTCATCTGATTGTTCTGACGCGTAGACAATTTAACGCACCTATGCCAATATGACTGGCCTGTAGACTGTATTTCCATGCCATTGCTCCAATGATATGAGCGGAATCGATCTTACGTGTCTTACACGTTGTAAAGTGGAGGTGCCGGAGGTTCTCGGGCTGAATCCAAGACGAGGATGAGAGGCATTCGATAGGGCATCCTAAAACACCCGACTGGTTACAAACAATTCCGAGGCACCCCGACGGCTCACAGAAATGGGGTTCAACACGAAAGCGATGGTCGGACTGTGGAGATAGAATAACTATGTGAGCCTTATCTCTTGTCTTCTCTGTGGCAAGGCTAGATCTGGATGGCTGAAAAAATTGGTGATTGAAAGACATCTATCTACCTTGAGATGGTGGGAGTCCTGAAAGCGCCTATCCAAGTGAGCCCTATGCGTTTCCGGCATACTGCTCACCGAATTCAGAGCACAAAAGCTCTGGTGCATCTAGAGCTCTCGTCACCTTCCATCTTCGCGAGACTTTCAATACCGCCACCATGAGAACCGGGTAACCATGTATCAAGCAACGTAATTGTCCAGATGTCGAACCGCCCAGGCCACGGCCTCGTGCCTCCCACGCGCTGGCCCCTCGACGCGTTATAAGAGGCTGACCGCGACGTTGATTACCCCCACGACAGAGATGACACACACAGCCGCAGAGCTCGGAACCATAGACGGTGTACTCGCAAAGAAACTCGTACGTCTTTCTCTTTCTGACTCTTATCGTGGACGGTAACCGAAAGCTGTCACGTAGCGTGCGCTGAAAAAGTACCCATGGCAGCGCCTGCCCAGTGAGGTTACGCAGACATGGAACAACGACGCGCTCCTATCGCCGCAAGGCTGGTCATGCCTTTGGACACATACACCCCTCATGGATGCGCTCCTCCCGGGCCGCGCGCTCTACGACGCTGGTCGTATCCAGCTCACGCTTATAGGGCGGTATGCGCTCGCCGCGCCTATTACCCCCATTCTCTATTCGCTCGACGATCCTGCAGTGCTCATTGTCAAGGCGGGCGATAACAACTATTATCGCTACAATGATGGGAATGAGGAGGTCAGCTATTTGGGTATGTGGGAGAGCACGGAGGTGTTTCTGGAGGAAGAGGATTGGGCTGAACGGGGCGTGGTGAAAGGGATAAACGGGGGCGAAGGGATGACCAAGGTGTGGGAGGAGCAGAACATGAAGAGGTGGGTGTCGCAGGGTATTGCTCTTGAAAGGGAGGGGAGGTAGACGGTAGTTCTTTCTTTGTTGTAGTAGTGGCTTATCATAGACATATATTTATATGCATCCCGTGCATCTCTGAAGCAAGAGGAGTACCAGAGAGCGTTGTTTATTAAAGAGCCAATCTGCTCGTAGATCTCGCTTACCGCCCTTCATATGAATCTCTCCTTCAGTGACTCCGCCTTTATTGACGCGCTTCCTCAAGTGACGCCCAAGAAAATCTTTATCTGTATACCGATGATAAAGGCATATCGTTGAAGTCGTTATTTAGTATGAAACTTGGCATATTTACAGTGATAATGAGAATAAGGTAGCATAAATCAGGAAATAGGGAAACCATCGCCAAGCTACGTCCTCTTACGCTTCGAGCCCTTCCCTTTCGCCACTTTCATTTGAGCCGACTCGATGACGCCAGCGTCTGATTTGTCGACGACGGTGCGGTCTAATCTGTCTACGATGGTGCTGTCTGCCTTGCGGATGGCGGTGCGCTTTGTCTTGCTGACGGCGGTTCGTTTGGACTTGTCGACGGTGGTACCCTTTGGCTTGTCGACGGCGGTGCCCTGTGGCTTGTCGGTGACGGTGGCACCCTTTGGCTTGTCGATAGCGATGCCATTTGACTTGTCGATGACGGTGCCCTTTGACTTGTCGATGGCGATGCTCTCTGTCTTTTCGGCGACAGCCGAGTCTTTGACATCAGCGACGACAACTTCCACATCCAACTTGCGTCTCTTCACCGTAGGCTCGTCCTCCTTCTCTTCCACCTCGACTGCCACTTTAACCGGAGCCTCCTTCGGTAGAAGACTCCTCCACTTGGCGGGCACACTCCTTCCAAATTCGCCCACCCACGAGCCCTTGTAAAACTCCAGTGGCACAGCCGCCGTACTATTCCAAAGCATCAGGCATTCGGCCAGCTTATTGCCCAACGGCTTGAGCTGATTTTGCGCGATTGTCGGAGGGAAGATGAGGCCGTCAGAGGCATAAGCGAGGACAAAGGCAGGATGCGCGTGACATTCGAAAGAGGGGAGAGATGCAGTCTTGATTGGGGAGACTTTGCGTGTGGTGGGATCGCGGATATAGAAGGAGAGATTTTTCAAGGGCACGATACGGTATTCGTATGATGACTGGAAAGGGATTATCTGGAGAGGATTTAGAATGGTATATGAGGAGGAGAGCGAGAGGATGCGCACCCCGGTGAAGATTTGCCTCTTGCCAAAAGGCGCCTTGGAGTTTCGCGTCTGAAGGTCGAAGAGTTTCTTGAGTACAGAAACTGGGGGCAGCAACGCGACTTGTTCGTGTTGGATGGCTTTTTTGAGCGCGGGTTGGACTGCAGACAAACAATCCATTGGTGCTCGTCAATGGGACCTAGGAACTCACGTCTCAGAGAATTTGCGGGAAGACTTGTATACGAGCCGATTTGACCACGGTGGAGGCCCCAGAGAAATTCCAGCGTGTCGAGCTAACGTGGTGGACATTTAGTATTTAGATTCAAACGAAAAATGTGAACGAACCGAGATACTCGTCGACTGCATCAGTGAAACGTCGACTTCATCACCGAAGGAGAGCGAAACGTTGATGTTTTCGAGAGACATAGACATGGTAGATGTGGGAGAGAGGATGAGGTGTTGAAAGGCCCATTGGCGCCTGCGCGAAAACAAAGGCCAGTTGTCATGTGCTTTTTGGCAGTCCACGTTGTTGAGTGCGTCCACATCCCTCTGCCTTTGTTTTGCTAATTAGGAAAAGGGCATTGTCTGCCGAATTAGAAAATATTGGCCACAGTTTCCCCAATACACATGGGGGGAAAATGACCCATGTCCACTGTTCTGTATTTCTTTGTATGCTCCGATAGCGATGCCAGCGCGACGTATCGATACCCTTAGCAGTATAGTAGTACACCGGCCCTAGTGGTTGACAGTCCGGGGATGAGAAAAATGAGTTAGAACAAGCAAGAGTTGCAGGAAGATTCCTGCATCGACGACCGACATTTAGGACTGCACAGTGATCCAGTAGGTTCAACCCACTGGGCCGCAATATTGCACGCGAAACTGTGCCTGGCTCGGCGTTCCCCGCAGTGCCACCTCGGCCCCATTTCTGTCTAGACCCTCGCCCACGTTGTCCACACCCATCACGTCGAGTCACCTCCAGCGTCGTCGCAAGTGCGCGCAGCGGGCTCCAGGCGGGCTCCCATGCCCTCTGTCGTCGATGATACTGTATACAGCTACTCCGCTCTCTAGAATGTATCGTTACAGACCCAATAAACCCGCTTTTTGTTAATACTTTTTACCGGCCCCCTGAAACATGTCGGCGACCTCAACGATGAGACCAGGCGCGCTCGTCTCTAGTCGGGCGCATAAACTGAGGAATATTAGCAGCCACTTTAGGCAGTATCGTCTTCGAGAAGAGTCGGGCTACCCAGTATAAAGCCAGGTGTGTGCAGTTCATTGTCGAGTGTCGTCCCCATGAATCTTAACAGTCTTTTAAATTCTCCTAGTCAATCTCCCAGCCGCTCTTTCACTGCTCGCCGCTCCTGTCGCAATTGCTGCGAGCCTCTTGATCCTATTTCTATCTGTCAAGGCAAAGGTGCCGATGTCACTAATTTCAACCGTGGTTTCCAGAGGGTATGTGTGGTGTTAGTTCATGCAATATTGCATCCCGGTGGGGTGAATGGTCTCCAGTGATCAGAGGGAAAAGACAACTTTGGTCCACTTCGGCAATTCGCGTCGGGGTTTCAATTTCACTCCGGACCGCGCTCCTGCTCTGCAATGCTCACGGTGAACGCGCAATAATCCAACGTTGAAGTAGTTACCCAAAATACATGGGAGTAACAGCACATACGGGAGGCGTGTCTCCTTCACTATGTGATTTTTCAACAATACGCGACGTCAACTCATATACCTGCAGTGAGCTTTGTCCACCTCACTTCGCATTCACCGCATTCAGAGTGCTTCGATGATGCGTAAGTACAGGGCTCGCCGAGCCCACTCTGCATCTTCGACTCCGCCCACTTGAAGTCTGCCAGTGTTACGTATCGGAGTCGGTCTACAAATTGTAGATCAGCCCTATCCATCGCTGCCGAAGAAATCACATCACACTTACAGCACTTCCTATCCTTTCATCCCAGAATCTAGCTTCCCTCCCGCGGTCCACTGGAGTCAGATCGATGACATACCACCTTTTAAACTGCCGGATGGCAGCGGATCCATGTCGTTAAGGCGGGCCATATGATAGCCTCCCTTCTGTTGTTTGACAAGCACATGGACCTTGGCTGGTAGAGAGAGGCACACTGCTGAATGTTCTGTGTTCTTCGCTTCTTAAGCTTCGAGCTCTGTATTCGTGAAGCAGGATATTTTGTACATACAATAATGATAAGATGATAACAGCACGTTGATAGAGAAGGATGAAGTGCTATGAATCTATGACCTCGTATTCGTCTGCTCCTGCGCGAGCCGAAAGACATCAATGGAGTGGCTGGTAACTTTCGCGGCATCTACGGAGTCTTCGAAAACGTTCACCTTGTGCCGCGTCTCTTTGGCCTCCAAATCAACGGCCTTGGCCGCCGTGGGAGCGTCTGAGGGTGCCTTGGTGGCATCTACGTCTTCGCTTGCGCCGCTTCAAAGTGGGCTCCGCGTCGTCTGGATTGACCACCTTGATCACAGAATCGGTCTTCGGAAGCAGCTGACGGTACTTCATAGGGACGCTTCTCTCAAACTCTCCAACGTAGGAAGCCCCGTAAAACTCGAGAGGCGGACAGGCGGTCTGCCACGGTTGGAAGCACTCATACATCGCATTTCAGAACAAAGTTTAGACCTGATGTCGTCGGAAGGACCTTCGCTCCCGAATGAGAGCACAAAGGCAGAATTGGCTGTGCATGTGAACAAGAGGAAAAAGTCTGATATTGCTTGACACTGCGGGTGGTGGGATCGCGGCGTACAGGGTGACGCCCTCGAGCAACGGTACGATACGATATTCGTATAATTGGAAGGGAGATACCTATCAAGATGAAAGATTCAGCAGTGTTTCGAAGCGGTGATAAGCTATGTACACACCGATGTGAACATTTGCCTGGCAGATATGGGTTGCTTAATGTTTCGGTCCTGGAGTTCGGCAAGTTTTCTGGCCAAAGCATTCGGAGGACACAAGGCGACTTGTTCGGACGCGATGGCCTTCTTCAGCTCTGGTTGAACTAGAGGAGGAACGTCAGTTCTTGAATGTTCTCTATATAGAGAGGAGCTTACGTCGAAGTACTTTCCCCCGGTACCAAATCGAAGATGACTTAGCCGCCGTGAAGACCCCAGACGCACTCCAGATTGTTGAGCTAAGTAATGACTTAAGATATGGACAAAAAAGGCGAGAGAGTGATGACTTGCAGATAACGATGTCTCTTGAATGATATGCACATCCAGTGCCCCACGAAATGAACGCAAGACGCTGATATCTTCGAGAGAGAGGGACATGGTCATGCAATGTAACAAGACTCCGTTAAAGGGAGGGTGAATGTAAGAGTAATGGTGAAGATTATCGTGCGGGCTTGTCAAGTCAAATTGAAGGAATGGGGAAAGAAGCAATTCGTCGTGTGCACTTAGATTTAGTGGACGCCTCGTCTAGGTCAGGCAGTTCAGGACAATGGTGGTCCAGCGATCGCATTGTCACCCAAACAGGGTAGCCGCATCGCCGGTACGTAGTCGTGGCATTGTACTGTGTGATTCTGCTTGTAGTAGTCCTACACATCCCAGGAAAGGACTGTTGAGATCTAGACACCGTGTAAGTAGATATAAGTAAGATCTATTCCCAGTACACCGTGGTGGATGACTGGGTGCGTACCTAGACACCGTGTAAGTAGATATAAGTAAGATCTATTCTATGTGTTGTTAGTACAGTAACCCTTCCCATGAATAAAGCAGACTTACCCCAGTACACCGTGGTGGATGACTGGGAGTAAGCTGAACGATCGCGCGCGTTGTATACCGCGCGCTCGGTTCCTATCTCCTATCTCCGGGATAGTCGCGCGTTGCTCTCAACCATCACAACAAGGACTGCGCTGTCATCAATCCGCGGTCTGCCCCAGTGTCATAAATGAGTAGGCAGGTTTAGAGTAAAGCAGTAAGCTGTTATGGTCTTTCCTGCCGGCAAAGAGATTCGTCCCTTAGGCCGTCCTGTGAGCATGAACGCGCCTAAGTTCAGGGTGATATGCGGAAGATTGACGATGGTCCAAGACGCAAGATCAGTTAAGCAAATTCCGTGCCACGTGGAGGTTTAAAAGGGCGGAACGCCCAAAAAGGCAGTACGGTATCCGGTCCGTTTCCCCGTCTTAGCAACCACGACGACCGTCACGTCGCCACTCGTGCCGTTGCACCTTGCTCTCGAGCTTCTAGTCTAACAAGTTCGAAGTTGTAAATTCCTCTTTATCTTTTTACGCGTCCTTACACGAACCTCTATCTAGTTCTTCTCTTTTTCGCGTTCCTTCTTCGTTCTTATTTTGTTCCTGAATCGGAAGCAAAGGCATACGTTTGGCTGATCAAAACCTTGATGGCCGTTTTTGTTCGAACAAGGCCTTGTTTGACCAGTGATAGATAAAAGGACATAGAGTTCGACGGCCTTCTAGAACCCCACTTTCCTTCCCCTACAACCTATTCTTTTATCACTTCCTCCCTTACACATAGACACCTTCAAAGACTCTTGTCTCCCCCGCGATGAACATTCATACTGGGGGCAAAACAGAACCGCTTCACGCACAGGGTGAGTTCGCTCACAATTCTTATAAATGCGCTTTGAAGTATGAGCTCCTTTGATAGACGTGCATGCATATCCTACTCTTTCTCAACACGATGACGCCTATCGCGCCTGGGTGATGCGCCACGGAATGGACAAGCGCAAGCGTGTACCGGAATATGACGAGTCCGGCAACACCAAAAAATCTGTTCCAAGAGCCACTGTGTATGTTCCTTGTCTTTCGCATCGTGGCCCACCTGACTGTACCTATCGAAGTGCTAGACCTCCAGAAGCCTTCGTTACGTCTCCTGAACCTGTGTCGAGAAATGAGCATCGAAGGTGAGCCGCTATAGCGACCCGCCTCTCGTAAAGCTGACTCTGTAATCTATAGAACCATGACTGCAGCAGTGGCCCCAGAAGCACATTCGCAGCGACTTTCGAGATCGATAAATCAGGCGTCTCTATTGCATCATAGCCCTAGACGACGCGACAGTTCTGCACCCTCCTCGTTTCGCCGCACCCTTGTCTCTCCACAGTCAACGCCCTCTGAATGCGTCTCAATCCCCAGCACGACTGGGCGTACTTGTAAGTCATCCTATACCCATCGAATTGAACGAGATGTTCATCTTCGAAAAGCCGTGAACCCTGCCTCTGCGCCACCATCCGCCTGGTCAAGTCCTCGCACATCGGCGGAACATCCTCCTCCTCTTCTAAAGACACGCAAATCGCACTACCTCAAGTCTCGTCCAAGTATCGACCGTGAGCCTCCGTCGTCTACCTTCTACGACTACGAACTGATAGTCTCATAATTTCAGTGGCGCTACAAGGCCAAGAGAACGCGCAGCCAAAGGCTCTGAAACATAAAGGAACCTTCAGCCGCCTCCGCAGGTTATCAGTGTCTTTGTTCGTCGGCGACAAATAGCCCTATACCTGTAATGTGAATACTATAATTTGATTCTTCTTGTTTTGACAATGCAGTGGCTGGACAATGATCGGGAGAACAAAGGCCAGTGTGGACCATACGCATTCTTGATTTAGAAAATTCATTGCTAGGGCCAGAACAATGGGCGCGCATACGTATATATAAGACGACAGCACAAGCAACACTCTCACCACCACCACAACCACCACCGCAATGCCTTTCATTCCACAGCCCATTACCCGCGCTGCCAGGGAACACCTACACTACAACTTTCTTAACCTCCAGTTCCTCACGGAGAAAGCAGCAGTTACCACAGACGATATTGACATCTACCGAAAGTTCCACTTGGGCGCTGACCAGGACGTGCATTTCATTCGGCTCTGCAGTGTAAACGACAGGACGTCCCTTGATAACGAGTATGAGCTCAAGTGCTGCACGTATCCAAGCGCGTATTGATTTCCTTCACACGGCGTATCTTGTTGCTAAAGCCATATCCTACTAGAAGTCACGCACGCCTCGAGCTACCGCCTAGTCATCAGCGACAAAGTCATCGCTACTCGTCCGCGCGCATTCCACCAGGGCTTCCTCATCGAATTATTTCGCCTCGCCGTGCGCTGCGACGCACGTGTGGTGCACGTACGCCCGTCGTCGACTCATGCCAATCGAGAAGTCGTAGAGCTCCGCTGGCACGATGGGCGCCCCTCCAAGATCGTCCAGATGTGGATGTGCATCACCTGTTCGGAATGGCACTTCGACGAGACGCACACACATTGGCCGCAGATTTGGTGTCTGCTATATCAGCCTGATGGCCCGGGAGGCAGGCTGCTGCAGGAATTTTTGACTCACAGACCACCGCAGTGAGGTGGCACACTAGGAATGATCTCGAGAGTAGCTCTGCTGTTATAAATATATATCTGTACATGTTATCATACTTGAATTTCTTGATAACCTTTGAAAAGATTGTCGGTGTCGTGTCCCGTTTTCGTTTTGTCACTTTTCATATTAGAGTTCGAAGCGCTGGCTTAACGTCCCTTTTCAACTTGTTCGCCTCTTCAACCTTTTCAGGACACTTACCGGCAGGTTCTCGAGGATTCCATGCCCCCATGATTGGTGAAACATCGGAGCACCGCGTCCATGAGCGTAGTCGGCGCCCTCGAACTTACTCTCAAGCAATCACAGCAACGTGAGTTGGTAGAGCTCCATAAGCTGCAGACAGTGACGTGAGTCGGATGCTCTTTGTTCCTGAAGAGCAACTCAAACCGTGTACTGTCGGTGATGATGGGGGAGAGCCACACGTACGCCATTCGTTGATTACGGAGAGTGCCGAGCTGAGTTGATCGGACTCTAAACAGTAAGTACTGCCTCTTGTACTTGAGTACTTCATTGATTTTCGCTAGCCTTCTTCTGCGCTGTATCAGAATGGTGTTCAGGTTATTCCTCTTTCTTTATTTCAGTCCGAAGGCGCGTAGTTGAAATCGCTCGGCAGTTACTCATAGGTAATTGCGGTCTGAGCTCCAAGGCGCGCATTCCCGCATCTCTGCCAACGCCAACAATCCCACCTCCATATGTATGATCTTGTTCAACTGGAAGAGAACTTTGCAGATGAGTAGTTCGGCCTCCATGGAGCGGGCGTCCCGCTGAAATTGTCAAATAGGTCCGCGGCACTTAGAATTTAATCGGGATCACCCGTCAGTTCGTGGGGTCTTCCGCGGTCTAGATATCATCAACAGAGGACGACGACGAAGGGCCGTCTCGCGCAGCGACCCGAGGAACATCTGCATCGTTGCAAACTTTGACGATACCCTTTTGGGTGAGCTGATCTGACAATGTATTGTCGAATCGGTGATGCGCTTCGCTTGTCAATGTCCATCCTACCCGCATTTGGGTGGCGCACCTAATCTTGTTACCAGGGTCTGGCCAGGCCCTAAAGCTGTGCCTCTGTTGTAGCTGTGTTATTTGGCTCAGGAACGAACTATCTCCTGGACTTTCTTGGCGAAATGCGAAATTGCTCATGGATTCAACGTTGTTAGTTGTAAGTACTCTATTTGTGAGGCATACGGCGCTGGAAGTCAAGTCCCAGATAGATTCTATGATCCTTCGACACTGCCACTGAATAGAAGTTCGTCCTCGGATCGTTTTTTTCTACCTGGCTCCACGGAATTCCTCCGACTCTGTCCACTCGTCTTCCAAGCTTCGTACAACTCGACTTCTCATTGTGAGTCTCTCTAGGTCACCACCTGATTGATTTCAAGAGCGTTTAACCTTGGATACTAGTCCATGTTTCGTGAACCTGCCGGAACCTTAGAACATTCAGAAGCGGCGTTTCAATCCACAATGCGACGCCGCAGCTCATGCCTAGAAATTCGTCTCTCGCCGCGTAACATAGTACAAGCGATGCCGCCATGAAACATCCTCGGATTAGGTGGGTACTCTGTCCCGAGTCTCGCCAGCGACACCTACATTTTGGGGTGCAGCTCTCGTCACGACAGAATGTGTATTTGTGCGGTGTCTCCTTCCCTTTCGGCCACAGCGAACCGCGTAAGATGGCGTACTAATCACATATATCGTTAAAGATCGTGTCCCAGCCTCTCGCCGACCTCGGCCACCGCTGGTATAATGCCCCCTCCACGGCTCGCCGCTGCCGTCGCACGAGAGGAATAACGACATGATATGTATTATTATGGGTATACGGAACACCTAACCAATGATAACGAAAGGGGGAGCCTAACATCGGTGTGCTCATCGCAAATCCGCCGCGACGTCGTGTGATAGTATGATCACCCCTGCCTGATGACAACCGAGGATGGCGCGATATCAAGGGAGACCCGAAAAAGGTAGCCAGTAAGTATTTCTCCTTGTACGTGGTAAGGCAAGGGAAACGAATAGCCCTGGCTCAGTGTACCGCCGAACGTGATACGATGAGGTCTGCATTGATATTCCACCTCTGTGGCGCCGCGAGAGGGGAACTTAAGCCGATGCGACCGGGAATGTATTCACTACTGAAAGGTTAGACGTACGTCAAATGTAGCGATGTCGCCGGATCCATCTGTGAATCCATTTAGAGCAATGATAGTGCACGAGAAAACGAGATAACAAGATATCATGAGTTGATGCAACAGAGCATGGAGATGTATCATGCGATGGAAGAGGGTCGCGCGAGAAATGGGCGATATGGTATTGAACGATCCAGCCATGACGCATCTCACGAGGGCGCGTCGTAATCCCGTGCGAGATCACATCCGACAGTAGAACGCCGGCACCGACGACATCATGCCCTGCCGACAAATATATCAGCTCCTCGACAGGTGAGAGCAGCATAGAAGGAACCTGTTTCAAGATGTCGTATCTCTAACCAATGCGCGCAAGCAGGTTCAACCCTAAAAAGCAGGCCCCATAGCGCCGAATGCATGATGCGCATGGATAACATACTTAAGTAGACTTCGTTGGCAACCTTGCCAACGGAGTCGAGTGGCGATTAGGCGATGCAGAGGAAGAAACCAAAGGGTTGTCGAAGGTGGGCGCAAACAGGACATTGTACCTCAGCTGTAAATCATAAAATGATACTCAGTAAATCATTATCTCCTAAGGTAATTGAAGGAACGCACGAAGATGGGAAAAGCCCGGTGTTCAAAGTAAGCCGGGATGGCCTCATCCTATGAGTTGATGACCGGAGCTTGGGTATCTGGCACTAGTCTGGCTTTATCACGGCGGAGAAACGTGAAGGACAATGTAGGGTGAAGACGATTATCTCACAGCGCTCCCGATACCGCATGCTTATGGGGGTGAAACCAGCGAATATAGATACCGCAAGTACGCTATTATACTGGCGGTTCACGTCAAATGTTGCCCGGAACGTTCCACTACGCTGCTAGGAAATATAATGAGCGAAGTAGTCCTAACTTGTGGGTAGATACAGGCGCCCGTGGGTTATTCTTCGCAGGCATCAGCCCAGTGGCAGTAAAGCCAGAGTCACGCATGGGAGTGCGGTCCGGTGCGCTTTGGATAACCGATTCGGAGATGTGGAAATAGCGGGGATGGATATTGTGTACAGTACTCTGTGATTGTCACAAGCGGCACTGTGGTACCGCTCCAGGCAGGAGTTCCGAGGTATGTGGATTTTGAATTGTGCGGGAAACGAGACTATAGAGTGTTGACCGCCCTCCGGGAGACATGCCATCGAAGAAACTGTGGGAAAGTCAATGTCGGTCAATCAGTAAATGTCCGCGTTTATATGGGTCATGTCGCGGGCAGGCTCGAGGAAACTAAGCGTGACAGTTCACGACCACATCCAGGTGGCAGCCTGGGCAGTATGCGCAGCCAGTGTCTCGTAATCAACGGAACACTTGCAACGAGCTGTCCCAGATAGAAAGCAATCACTTGTCGAGGTACAGCAATAAGGCCTACGAGACAACGACTTGCCTCTCGTTCTTCAGCTGCCCACAATAAGACGGTCGTAAAGCATGTCCTATGTGTTGCAAACATGTCCGACAGATTCGGAGAACTTGGACCAGTGAAACCTTTGAGCAGTTCGGAGATGACATTCGATCCAGCGTAGTCTGGAGGAATATAGACAGACACGGCCCTCGAAGACCAATAAAGTCATTAGATGAAATTCCCCGAACCACAGACTTTGACCTTGAGAAAACAGTTATTGAGTTCTCAATCGCCGGTGTTGTCATCCCTTGGAGCCGACCAAGAAACTTTCCATACCATGCGTACTTTTGGGATGCTTCAAGAAACTGTCGCAGTAGTTGTTGACTTACTCTCAGCCACAAGACAGAGTTTGAACATATTGGCCTACCATGAGTGTCGTTCTGTCGACACGTAACTTGCTCTTTGTTTTCACAGACTAAAGACTCCCTCCTTGGATCAGGAATCTTGTACTGGTCCTCGAAAGGGCACCAACGTCACGCGAGTTTGTAATATGAGTTTCGTCCAAGTAAGCACGTTTACCACGTTTTCCACCCGCCTCCGTCCATTGTATTCCTGTCATATAGGTACAGACTAATAGCCGGAATATTATCCTCATGCTCACCCAGCAAGGGCCAACGCTGCTCCTTTCATCAGGACCGTCTGTCGCCGTTCCGGTCATCCTTCATTCGTCACTCGCCATTCTCGCACCTTGTTGAAATGCCGACACGTTAATGATATGCGCTATTCTCGGTCTGCCAAAATTCAATCGGAGCTGAATCTGGAACCAGTTTGTCCTCCGAGGGGATCTCAGGCATCTTTATGAAATCGGACCGAGGATCTTTCCTCGCTTGTGGCGTATGTAACACGGAAAGCCAAAGTGCTATGTTTTGGGCTATTCATGTTCATCCGCCAGGTTCTCTTGTATCTCAAATTTGAATGGCATGTTCTCCCGCTTGTGCACGTTCCATTCCCTGTCTGACGAAATATCCTTAGTGCCAATCGAAATCACACCATACTTTCTTCATGTGAGATACAGAGCATCATTTAGAAAACGTTGTGCAGACAACGGACTGCTCATGCGCCGACCTACCAGTGAAGTGATGGCATCACCGTTCTCGTCCGACAATCATGCGCGTCCCGCAAGAGTCGAATTTGGGTCCGTGGACATAAACACCATGTCACGACCGGTACATTCTGCGGAGACTTCTGTTTGCAACGGTAAGCCATCTCTGCATCCGAAGGACACCGAAATATGTGGGGTTTCCAGGTCATGGCGCCCCTGCTGTCATTGGCAATACGGGCAGGCAGACTGAGATAAGTAAGTAGAGGAATGCGTCATCGCTCGAGGTGCACTAGTCGGGCGAGGTACCAATAATCCCTTTAACGGAGAATGTCCGCGTTGACGAAACAATAGACACTGCGGCAAGGATGCGAGCGTTTCGTTCATCCACATCAATGTTCTGGGAAACCAGCAAGCCCTCGGACTTCTTTGTGCTCGTTCACAGTGCAGCGTTTGTGAACGAGCACGATCCGGGCGGGGTGATGTGTCGTGGGACATCAAACATTTCCCTCTTCACGTACACCTTTCCCATGAATCACTGGACACACAACAAGTAACCGATATTATCCCCATGCGACCACATCGAGAGCGCCTCGGCTTCTGATGGGATTCGGAAATTGACTTGAAGCCGATGGGCAATCTTAGATCATTTCATCTTGGTCAGACGCCGCATTTAAGAGAGAACGTAAATGACAGAACGGAACCCAACCAGGCACTCAACGCCCCCGCATTCCCCGCCAAAAACATGACACCGATTCCTACATCCATTACAATGCTATCAAGAGAACGTCGATCATGGACAGCTCGAGAGGATCAACTCCTCCGTGACGCAGTTGCTAAAGGTCTGTTGATGGCGATCTCATCCTGCTAGTTATCGTCTAACTATCGCTATCTAGAGGATCCACGCACCCAGAACCCCTCGAAATGGCATGCCATTGCCAAGCACGTTCCAGACCGCACCAACAAGGACTGCCGAAAGCGCTGGTTCGCCAAGATGGCTAGCGACGTCGTCAAGGGCGGTTGGGCGCCAGATGAGGACGAGCGGCTCGTCAAGGCCATTGACCGCTACGGGACGCGATGGAGTTTGGTCGCCAGTGTTGTCGGCACGCGTAACAGCGATCGTAAGTACATTTCTATGCCTCCGTCGTGACGCCGACGTCTTATGCCACGCATGATAGAATGTGCCAAACGCTGGACAGACACATTGAATCCGTCCATTGACCGTTCCACCTGGACACCCGAAGGCGATGCCATGTTGATCAACGCCGTTAACGAGCACGGCAAGCTCTGGACAAAGATAGTCAAGACGTACTTCCCCGGCAGAACAGGGCTCAGCGCCAAAAACCGGTCAGTCCCCTTGCTATGCTCATGAGACGCGTCGGCCTTACTCTGAAGTTGCAGTTATAACTCTATCACGCGTTTTAACTCTGATCGCGCGCGTCGCCCATCGAGAACCAATTCCTCCACATCGAGCTCCGCGAGCGTATCTCCAATAACGCCGACCATGAGCATCATTGAGGGCCCGTTCTCCCAATCACCGAATTCTCATCACCATATCAAGTCCGACGGTCCGTTTGACCTCCAACCTTGGGGCGACGTGTGCTCGCCGTATTCCACCCCTGCCTACACAACGTCCACATTCCCCGAAGACGCGCTCCTAGCGTTCCCACCGCATTCGCCTTACGAGTCTAACATGTCATCACCGCTTTCTAGTAGTGCGAGTGATAGTGGATATGAATATCCACAGCCCACACTCCCTCCGTCCAGTTTCGACTTGAGTGGTGATGCCGAACAGAACTGGGCGTCGACAAATCATGTATACGATGCGCAGCAGTGGGAGCGCTACCAGCAGCATAGCCAAGCTGTCGGCTACATGTATTAACTTCCCTTCTTGGCTCATGGTACAACGCTTATCGTTACCATACGTATCATTCTATCGCATCTGTACTGTACTGCACCATTTCCTGTCCTACTTACTATCTGTGTACATATGTAGAGTAGTGTATAGATCTTACTCTTATCCCTCGATAGTATTTGAAATACTCGACATCGCGTCCAAAGCCTTAGCGTGAATCGGCGGAAGGAAACACCCCTTTCGTCCAGGGTCCTCGAGCAACGAAGCTTCTCCGAGAGATGTGGAGTAACGATTGTTGGTGCCTATCAATTTGGAAATGATTTTCCTTCCTAGATGTGTGGCGCTATTCAATTGCTGACATGAGCCCTGTTCCTCGGTAAGGGTTTAGATACCGGATGCCACGCGTTCATCCCGCAGTGCAAACTGAGTGCTATCAGCAAGGCTAGGCGCGAAATATGTTCTACCTAGTATGCACTTCGTCGTGAGTACTGGGAACGCACGCGTAGTCGTGAAACGGTCGACTGTTCCCGAGAATACCGGATCACCTTTCACACCACCATCCGTTCGGACTCGGGCTGATTGACCATCCAATTTATCTGAAGCCTTTCCACGGGATACACGGATTGACATGGAATGAATTCGAAGGAAATGGCCGCGATAGCCTCTTCTAAACAACGTGGCGACGTGTGTACTCCATTTATTCATTCGGGTGCTTGATGTTATCAGAGAATTGTGTCCGGACTCAAACGAGAATACTGAGAGGAACAACACAATATGTCCAATGTCCTTGTTCTTCGGATTGAAATCCGGTGTTCCCGGACTGCGCACGAAGGTGCAAGGCTTTTATCGAAACTCTATACTGGGACGTACTTCAGACATCTGTTGCAGCAGCAGTATCGGCTCCCGAAGAGGATGACTATAACCGCAAGGAGGGCTGCTGGCGACTACCAGTCCCCGAGCGCCAAGAATCGTCAGGCCGAGCCTGGCCGGAAGCATCTCGTGCGACGATTAAGGTCGGTGCGATCCCTTTCTCGTGCTGTGAGAGAAAGACTTGACGTAGAAGCGATATGCCTACTGTCACCGCGCTTAACGATGCACCGGGAAATCAATCAGTTTCGTTCCAATGTTGATCGTGGAAGGCATATGCATAGAATGCGAGGAACACGATGAATGTGGTGGAATAGAGAAGCGCCGATTATACAAGGATCTCGACGATGCTCTGATACGCATGGACAGTTCCGGGCGAGCGAACAATATGGACAATGATGAGGCTGGTGCACAGCATGTTGGTTGGAACCGTCATTGCATAGTAGACGATATTCCAGTTATTCTGCGTGACGCTAAAAGTGATTTGATAACAGAACAGAAGTAGAACAGCTGACACTGGCGTAGGATTAGCCATCAGTAAGAGAAGCAAGCAAGATCAAATACCTGCACTGTATCTGTGATGATGCATAGAAAAGGGAGAATGACAATGACGCCAAGAGTCATCGTGGACGACATAGCAGCGCCGTATCTACACCATATGTTCATCTCGTGAAGTACAAACTGGAAGACATTTGGTCGATGTTCACGCACAGTGATACCTTGACGGCCAAGGAGACTACGGTATTGAGGTTATCCAAATGCTGACCCCAAACGCGCTTCCGCGAGTTTCTCCATGCATAACGTACGGCCTGTCGATATAGTAGTACCACGAGACAGCGCGTGAGAGGTATTGAGCACCCACATGAAACTGTCAATAAGTATGAAGAACACAGGGCCTCTGGATCCTACTCGACGAGCCGTCGATTTCACTGCACAATGCGTTGTGAGAACCTAAGGAAAAGAGGGGAGTTTCGTACCGATTGCCAGAAGTATAGAAGGAATGACAGAACGTCGCCCGGTGTGAGGCCCAGCTGTTTCGAAAGCCAAGGTGCCATCATACAGAGGTATCGATTTGGTAGAGCTATATAGTCTACTAGACCTCAGGTACGTCGTGTAGGTAGCACTGTAGCGATGCGGGATTCCCAGATGAGCAGATATGCGATAGAAAGTCAGGTCTGAACACGCAAGACAGTTGGTCACCAGGCAGGAAATCTATTGCAGGATTTGTGAAAATGATTCCGTACCACAAATACCGAGAAGTAGCCAGCTGATGCATTTCAGGACTGAGATATTGTCTCAACTTACGTTTCGTTATGTTGGATCAACGCGGGAGGTAATCGGCGACTATACAGATGCTCGGCTATCACCGGACGTGTGGGTGCCGCCGGCAGAAGGAACGAAGGCCAGAGGCGAAGCTGCTGTTTTATTTTGAGTCTTGTCGGAATACGCCGTCTTGAATACGAGGTCAATGGGCCAATGAAACGTCCCGGTGTCTACCCGGATTTCATACTCTCCTCTCATCGTCGCTCCTTGTTCCAACCCATTATCGGTTCAATCCCTCTTCGTCAAAAAGCAAAACACTCCCATTGAAGCGCGTCATTGCTCAAGGCCAAGTGGACTGCGGGTAGACTTGATGTGCGTCGGATCGCTGACTTCAGCACATATGTTGCAAAGCGAGAAATAAATGGGATGGTAAGTATGAGGCAATAAGGCGTCAAAGAGACGTGCGAATCGGACCTGGGCGCTTAAGAATTGCGTTTCGTTGATGAATGAATGATAGGGGATCGAACCAGTGAAGGGTCTTATGCTTGGCCATTATGTGCAGTGATAGTACAATGGGACATGATGAGACGGTTAACAAAATATTGGAAACGCGGTCTGCAACGTCGCGGGAAGACAACCTTGACGATTATCGCGCATTCCGCATGCCAGAAAGAGTATCGCGTCCAGACACGGGTTCCTTTTCAAACGTGAAGGACGACTCGTCTCCACTGGATATTGAATTCGGAGAGCTGAGCCCGTCGCCTGTCCTCGGCACAGAACCGATCGGAATTTCGGCCCGGTTACCGCCACGCTTTTTGGTCGATGTCTTCCACCTCAATCTAACCTCAATGTTCCAAGGCAAACGCGAACTCGAAAGCAGACCATTCTCCGACCTGTGCCGTCTTCTCGCTTGAAGATCAGATCAGGCAGTTTCCCTGCTGGACTAAGTGTCCAAATACTCTAACTCGTACGGTCATGAAGTTGTACAGGTGGTCGTGTAACTAACGAAAGAGGTCGTTTAGGCCCCGATAGACATAGCATCCTCCATCTTCTCAGCTGCGTTAGGGTCTCGTCGTTCTGCATCATGCGGTTGCGCACTGGCTTCGCCTTTCATCTCGTTGTCGGCGTTCTTCTCTTGCTGATCCTGGATGAGCTGATGGATGCCTTGTAGGAGACTAAACACATACCTCCCCATTCCTAACCTTCTGCTCATGCGCCTTCGCCACTCGCTTGGCCCCCGCGACTTTGCGCCCCTTCTTGTTCTCTGCCGGCGCGAGGTCTGCCGCGTTTACAACGGGACCTTCTTGCTCCTCTTCGGCCTCATTTCTATCGAAGTCCCCTAAGAATATTTCTCGGAACACCATACGTCCCATGATGTCGAAGAACATGAGGAGAGGCATAGTGATAGGTGGGTTGTGGTGGTTATAATGAAGAAAGGATGTGGACGACAAGTCTTTATATAGCGCTTTAAAGCGTGAGCCCACGTGAAGACGCGTCGAAAGAGAACAATGGGAATGCCGCACGGGCGTAGTTGGACAATAGGACAATGGGCATGATCGGCCTTTGGCAGACAAGGTGAGCTGTACTTGTGTCTATTCTTCAATGCTAAGAAGTGACCAAGTGCGTCGAGACTCATTTGTAAAATAAAGGTTCAATCCTAGCCCGACTTTTGGCGACTCACCTCGATCGGTGGACTGATGACCTAGCCCCGTAAGTATACCCTTTCAAACGGAGTCTGTGGTCTTTGCAGAACTCATCGATCAGTCCTTTGTGTTGCCAAAGGCCTGGGACTTACGATCGTTGAGTTTAGAAAAATGTCCTAGACAAGTGGCACAAGCTTCTGTATCAGAACATCATCCATACGTACGCGGTCTCCGCCCTGCTCATCATCGACTCCAAGTCTCCACCGGCATCCGAGGGCAGTTAGAGGGACTCGGAGTCTCTACCAGTCCTTTCCATTGCCCCACTCGACGCTACTGTGTCCTGATGTTTTTTGTAGGTTTTAAGCACGTCTTGTATTAGCCTCCGTCGACGGAAGTATTACTTCGGGGAAACGACAATTCGATCGACGCCCAGGAACAAAAGAAATGTGACGTCAGGCCCCCAGTGCTGCTCCTAAACCGCCACATGAGCGCCCACCGACATTGCTCCTTCGCTTGCTACCTTTCGCTAATCGCTGCCCGCAGCCATTTTCTGTGAAAATCATCTCTGTGAGCTATACTCTTCTCACGTGTCTTTCGCGTCTCAAGTAGTCTTGCAGCAGTATTCAAGATGATTCGCTTCGACGACATCCCCTCAGAAGTCCAGCAATCAATGTGCACACCCATGAACCGCATACCTTTACAGAAACCTTTACCCAACGATCCCACCCATTCATTCGGCGAACTCTTCATTGGTTCTTTGTCTGCAGTATACGAAACGGAACAGCTGCGCGAAAATCATATCACCCACCTAGTTCAGGTGCTAGACGTCCCTTGGCTACCTCTTTCCGAAAAGGATGGGTTTGAATGTTATCGGATTGACCTCCTCGACCAGCCCTCAGAGGACCTACGCCCGCACTTGGAAGCGGTCTGTTCTTACATTGACGACGCACTCCAAGGCGGAGGAAGTGTTCTGGTACACTGCCAGCAGGTAACCATTCTCTTAGACCGCTTGTTGATCGAGCTCATTCACTTCCTTAGGGCGTCTCTAGGAGCGCAGCTGTTGTCATCGCGTATCTGATTCGCAACGGCGGGATGTCATTCGACAGCGCACTTGCGCTAGTCAAACACGAGCGCGCATGTATAAAGCCCAATTCGGGGTTCGTACAGGCTCTGAAGGAGTGGGAGGGTCTGTGGCACCGACCATCACTGTCGGGTAGGTTTAATTCCTGAGCGAATTTGACGTCACCATGACCAGGTTGTTGCGAAGAGCCCCCACAATATATATACTCCATAGAGCATGAAACCGACTGTATGTTGTTTATGTCTAAGAAACATTGCTATTCCATGGCCCGTTCAACGTGTATCGGAACCAAGAACATAAAGTCCTTCCATTTATCGAGGTGGCGTTTAACTGTTTCCGCGTCAACGGCTTTACTGTTGTAGTCCGCGCTGAGCTCCATCTGTCCTCTCCATGTAGAGATGCGAAAGAACCTGTGTCAACATGAGTCGTCAGCTTGAACGGCAAGAAAAGAGGTAGGCAGACTTACGGTCCTGGATCTACACGACTCAACGATGTAAAGAAGCTCTTGACGCGCATAACTGTTGCCCCATTCTGATCGGTATATTCCAGAGGAAGATAACGTTCCCCGATGCCATCGCTTGAGAACATGTAGCAATAATTTGGAGCTATTCTAGAAGAATTGTCGGTTCAGCCAGTCAGACGGGAGGTGAAAGTATACGTACAATGATTCTCTAGCAGCCTTTTTCATCTCAACGGCTTGTAACTCGGCGAGCTGCCCCATAGTGCTGAGCGGGGCCGGGATAGACTTTTCCGCCTCATACGTCGCGCGAACGAACCTCATCGTGTTTGCTAGTGCGCGGCCATCTAAAGACGCGAAATTGGCGGTTTCAGCAGAGAAGAGTGATACTGGAATGCGAAATATCGAGGTTCCAAGACTATAGCCGGTGTATGAGCGGGTATACTCAGGGTGTAGGCGATGTCGATAGTTTGTGATACTGAAATTATGAGGAAGGACTGTGAGTTCGAAGGTGGATTGTCATCGATGGTCACCATCGACAGAGCGGCGTGTGCTATGCGATTAAGTTCAGTGGCGGAGAAGGGAATACAAGGAAGGCCATACCCAAGTGCGTGACGGTGTATGAATGTATCGACGGTATTGATTTCAGAGCCTTAAGAGGAGACTGGTATCGTCTCTAGAAAGCAGTAATGATGCTCGATTACATGATGGAAGGCCTTCTGCTACTGCTGCGCGAGCGCTAAACCCATGTTTATCGTTCTAAATATCGCATGTTAGATATGTTAACGGCTGAAAACAGAAACTTGCCTGAAAATAATCGACCATCGTCTTGTTGACCTGTTTTAGGGAGCTATAATAAGGGTGGAGAAAACTGGGCAGGTCGTCTGAGAGTAACGGAATAGGAAGAGGTTCATCGTCAGAAAGAACATCGGATACGGATGGTGTCAAGTTGTCGATTTCAGAACCCCATTGTAGGGCGATATCGTCGCTGCTGCTGTGAATGAGAAGCTGAGAAAGACGGTCAAAGAAGCGGGCCATGATGAGTTTGACGCCAGTTCCGTCGAATGGAGCGTGATGACTGTGAAAGAGCAGTCCGAATTCGGGGACATGGGCCGCGTTCGAGTCGCTGCACGAGAAATGCAACCACGTCTGATCGCCAGCTGCCGAGGGTACAGCCATGTCCCTACCTCGCTCCTGAGAGCATCGAGGTCAAGTCCTGAATGTACGCAAAACGTTCGGTCTGCCCAAGCAGACGCGCTTTTTGGCGTGGGGGAATGATACTGCAGATGGCCCTGGTCGTCACCGTCAACGTAGATGGTGCAAGCGACAATTGGGATCTGATAGCGCAGCCAAAGCCAAGATTCGCGGCACGCGACGATGAGCTGTTCTCGAGAGACAGTGGTAAGGAGCTCGATGGAAAGAGCGAAGAACAACGTCTGATCGCCGTTCATATAGCGGTTCATGACATCGTGGATGTTTTCCCCACCACATAGAAGGCGAGTGCGCGCGGGGTGTGCAGGATTATCTACGGGAAGTGCGGTCCATTTAAACTTGTGTATGTCGTATTTCGTGAGTAGTTGATCTAGGTTAGTCGTCATTTGAACGTGAGAGGAGAATCATAGACTGTGGTTAAATATTGGAAAGTAATTGTGGGTCTACAGTCAGTCATAGCAGAAAAGCAGAGGCGCAAACTGTACATATGAGATCCGTTGTGGCAGCAGCAGGAAACCATGGTATGGTCCGCGTCGATCAGGTCCAGGCTCTTTCCACCTCCTTCCTTCCTTCCATCATGGCCGTGTCGCGTAAGATCGCGCATCACGAACAGTAAGTTGTTGGCACTGGCGAATACCTCTAAGATGATGATTTCGACTGCAAGTTGGCCATGATCACGCTATTTGTGGGCATGGTCGCGTGCAGCAAACGTGCAGGGACCTTTTATCTTATCTAGAGCGCGGATCCATATCCGGTCAACTTTCAAAGCACTTAAGGGAAACCGAACTGCGACTCAAGAAGCAGAGTCTGCGCAGCCGCCATTGTATGTGGTATTCACTGCGCAGCACCCTCTTGACTTACCAACTTGCAGGACTGACAGACTCGTACCAACGTGCTCAGGAACATATTTGGATACCGCGACACATATAAGCCAAGCTCTCCCTTGATAGACATCATCGCGCGTTATCTTTGCCCGCCATTCGCTATGATCATCTTAGACGATACGCCTCCTTCCCCAGCGAAGACGACGAATATCCCGGATCTACCAAGCACCAGTTTGCAATGGAATCCTCCTCCACCAGCATATGGCGCGGTTTCTCCACTGCCATCACACGCGTCCGTCCCTTCTCCATACCTACAGCGCCCGCCCTCGCCACTTTCCGGCGTACCCAAATATCCTTCCCTCCTCGAGCGCCGCCAAAAGCGGTCACCGTGGATCCGTTTCGTCAAAGCTTTGGCTATCGCCTTACTCATTTGGCTTTTGATCTCTTGGTCGCTGAAGACTACACGAATATCATTCGGGGGAAACGTTCGTCTCAATGTTTCAATCTCGGAACACGCTAACACTACCTTTCTAGAGCAACGAGTACTCGATACCAAATGATCTTGATCTTCTGCATTGCATAGCTGGGGATGGCTGGACGGACGAACAAGCTCATAAGACTATCAGTTCCCATTCATATCCGTATTATTCCAAGCAAACCTTCGAACTCCCTTCATCATCCGATACGACGTTCATCATTGCTCGCGGTTCGCTTTCTGCAGGTAATGTACATCTCGCGACTTCCCCGATTCCCTCGGACCAGGTACTCGTACAAGTCGAGGCGCATTATTACACGCCGGAGGTGATGGACAACACCAAAATATGTCGTGTAAAGCGTTCGAGAAAGCAGCTTGGGGTCGGGTTATTCGTGAGGAGCTTTCTCCATATTGGTGACTTCGCACTGACTATATATATTCAGACACCTAAACGGTGGCTTAGTACTCGATGGGAGGATCATCCTTACTTTAACGTCACAGTGTTCCTTCCTCGGAACGCGAAAATGAACACCTTTGAAACCGACGTACCGAACTACAGTCATACCATAAGCGACCTTGAGGGGCGCGTTTCCTTCGAATCCCTTGCATTGAAAAGTAGCAATGGCGCCATTTCTGGCGAGGTTAGTTATCGACTTCTTGCACGTAAATGGTCGCTGACAAGATGCTTAGTCCATCGCTTTCCGTCGGGGCTTGATCGAAACACGGAATGGGAAGATTGACATACAGGTCAGCATTGATCATCACGTCTACTTCGCTTGTCGCTTATATCTGCCTAGTCTCTTCACGCAGAGCAAGCCGAAATCCAGTCGACTAACGCGCCCATCACCGGGCACTACGTGTCTTCGGGTGATTTACGAATTCAGACTAGCAATGGCGCCATCAAAGCGTCTGTGGAATTTGGTAACCACAAGTCAGGACGAGCGTCGAGGCTGGATATCAGCTCTGAAAACGCGTGAGTAACACACTTTATCTCTATTCCTCTTCCAGCGTGCTGATGTTCTTCTCCTAGCATTATCGATACCCAAATTACTGTCGTCGGACAGAAATCCGAGATCACGACGCGCACATCCAACGGAGCCCTCTTCGTCAAATTGCTCGAGGCTCCCATCGATTCCACCCTCAATCTTGATGCTCGTACCTCCAGCAGCATCGCCGACGTCCTATTGCCTGACACGTATGAAGGGTCTTATGCCTTGACTACGTCGAATAGCCCAGTACAAGTCAGAAACGAACGTGAATCGACGATTAAGGACCCGGCTGGAAAAGGAAGGAAGAGGAGTGTGGTTAATAGGACGTCGTCGAAGGGTACTAGTGCTGGTAACATCTTTTGGGATTCGAAGGCGGCAGATCGAGGGACGGTCAAGGTCAGGTCGTCGAACGGAGGTGTCACGTTGAGACTTTAAGTGCGCGCTGGGGTTTTCGATGTATTTCGGCGGAGCAGTGGCTCGACTGTTTGAGGTTTAGGTGGAGTGCGCTACGCTGTGGCGCTGCGTGCTGTGCGCTTCATACAATGGCACCGTACGATGTGCAGCACGCTTATTGTACATGTATCCATATAGTTACGGGATGTACTCAGCCTCGCTGGCTTGAATCAAAGGCGTACTGAAGAAAGGCTACTGTATCATTCGGCTGCACACATACCAGTCCCACTCTCTTTGATATCTTCTTCCCAACACTTACTTATTCTCAAGCTCTGATACACAGAGAACACGAATGGAGGTGTCATAATTAGACTTGAGCGATGATGGTCCGTCTAACTGGCTCAACTGTCTCAGGTGTAGGCTACTGTGGCGTCGTGCACTATGTGCTCTTCCCATAATTTCCCCACAATGGCTTCGCTGACCAACGGTCAAAGTGAAACGGTGTGGAGTACAGTTTCTGTAATTTTACTCAAATATCGTTATATCTATAATCCTATCGTAGCTAAGCAATACACTCTTTTACATGTACGAACTCATAAGTCGCTACGCAGAAACTCCACGCTTCCAAATAGCTTCAACGCTCATCGTCCTTTAAACGTAACCACTGTGGTGCAGCGTCGTCGCGAGGGTGATCCATCTTCTTCCATGCATGGTGGTGCACCTCGACTCCAACATATCGAAGATGCCGATACATCAGGGGCCGGAGTGGAACACTCAGAAATGCTGAGGGTACGAAGGCTAGGAAGTCTCGAAGTAGCCGAGAATATTGTAACCCCGCGACGAATGGTGCCTCTAGAGGATTGTTCGCTAGAGAAAGTGGGGAACGAGCGAGAGAAACTCTAGAAAATTCTGGGTATTATCGGGATGTCCGCTGGTAGTACAGTGGATATACAATGAACTAAACTCATCTGCGAAGATACCCTTCCGGGGAAAAGCAGAGGTCTCGGGGGAGGGTATCTGAGAGAGAGCACGGAAAGACTCTAAAGCACGACAGCCGCCATGAACCCCATTAAGCATCCTGGTTGTGCGTTTGCAGTTTCGATAAGGCTGAGGTCGGGCAAGGGAATGACGGTGCCGGGGGGGAATACAAGATTGGTGATCAGCGACGTCAAAAGATTCGATGTTACCATGTCCTGAAGCCTCTGCACGCTAAAATCATCACAGACGGGAAATCTTACGGCTGCCCAAATCTGCGACCATGGTATAGTGATATACTTAAGACTATCCCGGTGACGATCTTGAGACCACACCACCCGCAAGTTAGGCGCACTGACAGACTTGAAGATGTCGACTTTGGACATGCAGCATGGACGGAAAGTATGGTGAGACGGAACTATAACCACATCCACAGCAGCTCATGACGCGCACACCCACACCCGGGGGTGCACACCCACATCGGGCATGCGCATCACCTTTTAGACGGCATATCGAGAATTCCAATACCTCAGCCGGATGCGCCACATGGTGTACATGGCATCCGGTGTGATGCCACCACCTTTGGAGTAGTGCTAGAAACAATTAGTAAAAGCACATTGAGAAAGTAGCACGTAGAACGTAGATATAGAACATGTTGATCTAAACATACCTCCTGTCACGAAATGACGCACATGAACCTGCACTCGACGCGGATGTGCAGTTTCAGGCTCACTGCGAATCAAACGACACACTCCCTATTAAATCATTGTACAAAACTAAACTTCCATTAAACTTGTCTAGGAAAAATGTCCGGTTCCTCATCAGAATAGGCATAGCCCACGGTTCGTCAACTACAACACTTTGGATTTGACTGCTCGCCTACGCTGACTGGAGGCCGAGTCCCTCCCGACATACCGGTTTGGATCTGTTGGATCGCCGTAGACCAGACCCCCTCATTAGGAGGAACAGTACTCGGATATGTCGTTGCTACTCTGAAAACACACAATGAAATTTGGCTTACGAAAGACGATGGACAGCACTTACTGCATCGCTTGAACCACGTCCCCACCCTTGTGGACACGACGAACCTGTGTTGAACGCTCACTTGTGTCAGCAGCAGGCCCAGTTGACATTGCTCGTGCACATTTGAAGGCCGCCGGGGCTAAATCGAAGTTGCTCCCACTACTGCCGGGGAGCATGAGGGTTGATTCAGCAGAACTGAACAAAGTCAACAAAGTTGACCCTCCAGCAGACGCAAAGGTAAGAGGAGCACCAAATCCATCAAAATCAGGAAACATCATGTTACCAAATGTGAGGTCAGTAAGACCATTAGCGAGTCCACCGAAGCCCGTATTACTGAATCATTGCCATAGCTCGAGAATTCTGTTGGCAGAACTCCCTCACCTGACTGCATCATCAAATCTTGTGACAGCAGGTTGCACATTGCTTGAAAGTCTTCATGTGTTAATGTATCCAACCAGGCTTTGTCGAATTCTAGCTCTAGGAGACGACGCGCAGGAGCCCGGGACGCGTCAAAGTTTTGCTCCGGGTTTGATATCGATGACATAGCAATTGATGATGGCGTAGTCTCCGGCAGAGGCTCAACAAATTGCGATGGCGGCGTCTCATTGCTCAAGACGTAAAGCTCGGTAGCAGAAGATGGGGACATATCGGAATCAATGGGACCTACACCTTGGTTAGACTCGAAAGGCCCCAAGACATCATAATTGCATACCTGCTATAGGAGCCGAAACGTGGGTTGAGCGCTTAGCGCGCCCGGATGAGCTTGATTCAGCGTGATATTGCGGCTTCCACTGTTTGCCACATTGAGTTATTGAGGCACTCTTCTCCGCCCTCGCCGTTTTCAGAGCAGCGTCTGCAGCTTTCTTTGCCGATGCGGCCTCAGCGGCTTCCGTCTGAAGGTGTGTTATCTCATCATTGCGGTGCTGGTTCTCACACCGTTTGTTGTGAGCAGCATTGGAGCGACAAAGAGCGTTATTCATCCGGTGATGAGCGGTGTTGTTCGAGTTTCGAAGTGCACCAGATTCAACACTACTGCGAACCTCCTCCTGAACTTGATAATTGAAGCGCTGAGCCCTATGATTGATTAATTCGAAGCTACTGACTGATTATCACCTCAGCACTTACTCCTTGATTGCTGCGACTAAAGACAGCCCCCGTCCCGTCTGGTCCGCACTCCCACCATGCTGCGCCTCTCCAATATTGGTAGTTGCATCTGTGGTATACCAATCTTCGCGATCCATAAGCGACTGACTCTGAATAATGGCTGAGAGTATCCATGGATTGTCTTCCTTCTGCTTCCACCAGCCTATCAAAGAGATTGGTATGAAGGAAACTTTACCGCCATGAACCAATGTACGTGAGATTTTAGCAATGTTAAGCTCTTTGATGAATTGACAAAAGCTGTCAAGCTCCTCTTGGCCCTTAATGTATGGCCATTCCATCATGCGGTGAAAATTGCCAGAAGAAACAAGGCCTTCGAAGTTGAGAACACCACTGTAAGAGGATTGAACAGCAGGTCAACAATGTCATGTTGCCACGTACCGTCGAGCATGTGTTAAGCATGCACGAATGATGGAGCGCGCAAGCTCTAACGGGTCGTCTCCATGTATGCAACTAAAATCCGGGACATTATCCTCTAAAATGGATCCACAGGCACCAAGCGCGAACCGGGGCTAGCGACTGCGGATGCGCATGCCCGAGTGTGGGTGTGCACCCCCGGGTGTGGGCGTGCGCGTCATGAGCTGCTGTGGATGTGGTTATAGATGTATATACTCTGAGACAGGAGAACACAGTTGCGGATAATGTTTGTAAACAACGGGTCGGCACATCTGTCATCGCTAGCATTGCGCGGTAGCGCAGGGTGAATGACCGTTCGCCCAGTGGTGTCAAGCAAATGGATCGACAGGGAGGGGTCTCTAGACCGCTGTAGAAAAACACTGGTCTTCTCTGCTATGCTGGTTGTCCTCTGCGAACTCAAGTTGAAGATAAAGTGTCCACAAGAGAGGAGAAGAGATGACGAGCTCCCTCCAGCTGTGTCAAACGCGTGCTAGAGTCCACGGTGCATAATGCGGATCGAGAGAGTTGACAGTGTCAGGCTGCATGCGGGTGTAACTGTCCCAAGCGGGTACACAGTAGGTAAAAAATACATGTAGGATCCCGCTGGGTAAAGAGCGAATGGGATGGAGCAGGGATTTTGCGTCGGCTAGATTGGATTCGGTTCCATGTCTTAAGGGTAGTTGTGATCGTGGTGGTCTTTCATTGAAGCTCAAAACCTTTTCGAAACAAGGCCAAACAGACTTCAGCGAATAACACCTTGGGAATGGTCTCCTTTTTGTGATTCTGAATGCATACTATCGACGGTCTCTCGTCTCGCGACTAACGGAGCCTTTTCCCGAATTGAAATTACTAAATCCGATCGGGAGCCGCCACGTGTCGTCAAACGTTCGCCTAAGAGCAAGGCGAATCGCCTTGCTTTCGACAGTCATCAAGAACGGCCTAAGCTGGTGAGGATTTGGGAAAACACTCTGAGGAATCTTTTCGGTGTACAGGTACGCTATACTCCTTTTCCGGCTGGCATCTTTTAACGAGAACATAGATACGATGACGGTCAATTCTCTCCCTTCCACCTGTTCAGGCGTCTTGGGAGAAGCTACGGCCCCTCGTGACGCCGCCGCACAGTGCCCTCCCACTTCCCCCGTTAAAGAGATACCTGACGGCTTTTCCGGCGCGTTGGTAAACGCAGAGTGCAATCATGCTGCTGCCCCACAGTCCCTCCTTCGTCCCATTCATTCCGTGTCCAACGATATCCTGCACGAAATCTTCTCTTACTGCGTACCAAATCCGGCTACAAGCAACGAGATGTTGGTAGGCGTTGACTCCCTTTATCCTCATGCCGCGCCGTGGACTCTGACGTGCGTCTGTCATGAATGGAGAGAGCTTGTCATCTCGTCTCCCCTTCTCTGGACATACTTTTTGTTCGAAGTCGATTTCCGCCATGGCCGAAGCCGCGACGACCAGCAATGCGCAGAAAGGATGCGTATCTACCTGGAGCGGTCGAGAAGTCTCTCTTTGTCGATTCATATCGTTGATATTATGGGAGAAATGGCGAATAGTCCCATGATACCTGTCTTAATACGCGCCCTGCCACGTTGCACATGTTTGACCCTACAGGCCTCCACTGTCTTTGTGCAAGCGCTGTACGGGACTGTTTTCTCTCGCCTCCGTCGTCTTGTAGTAAGTACCGCTTTTATGAGCTTTAAGACGGCGGATGTGCATACATTTACCGCCATCAGTGCGCCTGAATTGCGCAACGTGTCCTCTCATGATTCTCGCTGGGACAGTATGAGGTTCGTTGCCATACCATGGTCTCAGGTGACCGAAGTCTATCGACTTCCTATTTTCGACAATATTAGCCTCGTTTGGCTTCGGGAGATTCCGCACGTTAGGATCCTTAGTGTTTCCGTTGTCCGATCATCATTTATTCCTCTCGACACTGCTATCTCCCTGCCGGAACTCGACAACCTCACCTTGATCGAAGCAGTAGATGCGAGGCCGGGCTGCTTGAAGGAGTTCATGTCGGCGCTAGCGCTCGACACCCTTACCTGTCTCATGCTCGAATATCCCAGGTCGAGGCGTCCCGTTTTCCCTAGCCTCACTGGCGGATTCGCAGATAGGCTGACAGCACTGTCCATCAAGTGTACGACAGAGAGACATTCTGATGATGCAAAGGAGCTCCTTGATTTCATCACCCAATGCTCACAGCTCATTGAGCTTTTGCTGGCGGATATATCGCTGGGGGCACCATTCGTTACCGGGTTGCGGTGCTTTCCAACGAGTTCCATCCTTCGCTGTCTGCGATACCTCGACATTTCTCAGTGCCTCGGCTCCCCAGACGATCTGCCGGCGCTTCTAGACATGCTGGAATCTAGATGTACGAACGTCTCAGAACAGTTTTCCGGCGCTGAGCAAGACGTATGTTTGCGTAAATTGCGTGTACCGGACTGGCTGTATTTCGAGAAGGATAGTCGTTGGGATGCCATCAGGACTCGGAAGAACGTAGAAGTGACATGGAGATGACCTTGTACGCGTCGCTTTACTAAACTTTGGAGGTTGTCACCGGTCGCTGTGCTTCGGGGTGTAGTGTCGGCACGACGTAGACAATGACAATTGAATGCTACGAGTCCTTTCTATAGGCGACAGCTCTACACTTCAGCGCCTTATGTCATCAGGATAGTACAGGTGAAGACCACTCTCGATGAGAGCACAGCGTCCATGAATGATCGAGTTCGTGTGTAGTGTAAGCGATATATCCTCCGTCATGCTACTCGTGTATCCGACTCTCTATTGCACGTAATGCACAGGCATTTAGTCACAGGCCCGTCTAGAACGTTCTAGTATACCTCCTGTATGCACACACTGAAAGGTTCTGATGCCCTCAAGGGTTCGATCATCTCCGTAGGTCTTTCGCCCGCTGCATTCGCAGCTCGACAGTCCATTTTCCTTAGCTTGTGAGTAGACTCATGTTTTAATCAATGCAATAAGAGGACATCTCGAGTCAGTCTATTGTCCGTCATGCTGAGCTTCCTGCAGAAGCGCAATCAGGCACCTTTCATTAAAATCGGCCACGTTGCAGACGATCACTCTTGCGTCCTTTCACCCATCATCGCCCTTCTCATGGCCGGCTACATGGATCCGGATTCAGCGGCTCTCGTCGCTGAGCTCGTACTCCAAGACATTCAAAGTATTGCGTCAACTCATGAAGGAAAATCCCGCTACGGTGCTCCTCCTTCAGACGAAGAGATTGCTTTCCAAGTTCAAGCGGACAACGCCCGCATGATACTCAGCGATTTTCGTCTGGCGCAAAGCATAGACAGAGCCTTGGATAGCGATGCGGCTCTTATCATCGCCGCTCATGCTGCCGAGGATGATTATCGATACGCGACTGCTCTTGAAAGGGAAGAAGAGCCGCCGGAGCAGTCGGAGTGGCAGCGACTCATGGAAAACCATGCCTTGGCCAATTCGTGGGTGAATTCTGGGAGGGTTCAAGTCGCCTTGCTAACAGGGTCTACTAGAATCGGGGCTACAGTCCGCGCACACGAACCGGAGACGGGGGCAATGGTCTTTGGTCCAGTAGGCGCCGGCTCGAGTCAAGGACTGAGAACGGCCTGCATTATATGTGCTGACCGAATCTATATTAATGTCAGCGTTCGCGCTCCTTGTCAGCACTACTATTGCCACGACTGCATCCGAGATCTAATCAGGGCCTGCACCACGGATGAATCGCTTTACCCACCTCGCTGCTGCAATCAGCCATTCGAGGAGCGAGTTTTCTTCCCTATCCTTTCGCTCCAGCTTCGCACTACTTTTCAGTCCAAATCCCGCGAGTTCAATACTCTTGCTTTGCATAGGGTTTATTGTCCAACCCCGACATGCTCCATCTTCCTCGGCTCAAGTGAAAATAGTCACGGTCGTATATACTGCTCGTCATGCTATATTTTGGTCTGTACGCGGTGTAAACAGCGCGCTCATCCTGGTCCCCATTGCCCTGAGGACACCGCCACAATAGCCGTGCGGGAGTTAGCAGAAGCGCAACAATGGCAGACGTGTCCGGGCTGTAGGGATGTCATCGAGTTGAATACGGGATGCTTTCACATGACGTGCAGATGCCGTACACAATTCTGCTATCTATGCGCGGAGCTTTGGAAGAACTGTGCGTGCCCCCAGTGGGACGAAGATCGCTTGGTAGAAGTCGCTCATAGGAGGGTTGCCGATGAAATGGGAGAGCAGGCGCAGGCGGTACGTCCGTTCGTCTTCATGCGCAACGTCCAGCAGAGGGTGGAAGAGCTCCGGAACAACCACGACTGTGATGGTCATTGGTGGCACAGGAGAAATGGCGGCGCCATCTGCGAGGAATGTAATGATTATCTTCCTCAATTCATCTTGGTAAGTCGTCTCTCCATATCGGTCGGAGTTTCATGCCTGATTCCAAAATTAGGTCTGCGGAAACTGTCAATTGTCGGCGTGTGTTCGCTGCTCTAGGAACCGACTTTAGATATGTTGAACACCGTCGCACTGCGATTTAGATAAGACACAAAATGTCGGTTCAAATAATACGTCGCGTCAACGTTCTGGGCTCTGAGCTCAGCCCAGATCGTGTAGTCTCTCCCATACCGGTTCGACAGCAACATGGAAAGTCCGCCTTGATTGCTCGTAAAACTGTCGGACAATGCCGATGCCGACCAACGGCAACCCTGAACCACATCTGCCTCTTACCACCACGACGCCTGATAGGAAACGGTATGGCCGTGCTATCTTGAATTCGAGGATATCCTCCTTCTTGGAGACCGGATACCAATGCAGTCCAGAGCTCTTATACAAGTTGAGGCGCAAGGAATGATTTGACTCATTTTCACAAGCGGATCTATGTGTACGACTGGTAACAGCTAGGACTGGACCTGAAGTCGTTTCTCTCCTTCTTCGTACAACGGTACCAGGCTTCTCCGGTACCCAGCAATAATACGCATGATCAATCATTACGTGAATTCCTCATTCTTCCCTACCGAAGTGCGCTCAGTGACATCACTTGCGGCGTATCAGCGACTACGCGGTCTTGAACGCATGTTATAGTGCCTATCTTGGTCTTCGAATGAACATGCTTTGACGTGACCGACGGCCTAGGCATGCGCTTCCTCTTCGGCGAGTTTTAGAGGCGCGTCTCTAACGCTTCCAGGTGTAGATCCTTTCTGACAGGTTAACTTTTTAGATTGACGGCGTTGTTCAATCATCGCCTGGAAGAAGTTACGCGCTAAGAGTTCTTACCGCACCATGCCCGTGTACGCGTCAATGATGTTTTGTGTGTACGAAGGCGAGTAGCTTTGAAACACAATGTACGAGCGTACTGACTGATTTCGATGTAGGAAATCGCTGGAATGTCTTATGCCATGATCAATATTAGTGAGCAACGAAAGGAGGATTCCAATGTAGTCCGGGGATTCTTTAGGACTCCCACTCCACTTCCGGTGAATCTTTTGGCAGGTACTTAATGTTGCCGTCGTCGGAGACTGTGCCGTAAGATGCCAGACTCGCCGTCTGATGGGGTCACAGACCAGCCAGGAGCGGTCTAGAGCCCCAAAGACCATGGTCCGCCAAAGAGCCCACCTCCCGACCACAAGAGAGCTAGCGAGAACATGTTAGTGGAGACGATGATCTTTCAATATAAACGCCCTTGAACGATCGTGCTGGACATCGTACAACATGGATCCACCCCAATCCTCGAGACGAAGACATCCTGGTTTTCGCCATCCATCATCTTCAACATCAACGCGCGGTGCTACTCCTCCCTCTCGTGGTATCAGTGCAACGGCTTTAAAATCACCGTCCACACCTAGTTCTCCCTCTTCGTCGCCCTCGGAGCGCTCCACTCACCGGCAGGCGCCACACCGTGAGGCCACCCAATCGCGACCTGTCAAGGCCGACGGTCCTACTGACTTTATCCGCAAACTAGCTCGGTAATGTTGTTTTGCACGAGTTATGCGTATGCTTTCTGAATGTACCTCTATATTAGAATACTACAGGACAATTCATTCCAGCATGTTGTGTCTTGGACGCCCCGGGGCGATGCATTCGTGGTCAAGAATGTGACCGAGTTCTCTAGGACGGTTCTACCTCGGATATACAACCACCAGAACTTTTCCTCCTTCGTTCGCCAGCTTAATAAATATGACTTTCACAAGGTCTCGGCTAAAGAAGGCGCGGAGGATACCGACAACGTACGTGTTGGTCCTCATTCCGAATACACGACTTGTTAATTGGCATGTAGAGTTCGACATTCCGCCATCCCGACTTCCGTTCCGACGAGCTGGGCGCTCTACACAAGATCAAGCGTAAAGTCACTGTCCGGCGCTCTGTTGTCTCGGGGTTTGGGACCTCAGCCTCACTTACCGGTCCATTCGATTTGGAATCCCAAGTCCAAGAGATCGCCGACACACAAAGGGCTATGTCTGCGCACATCCAAAATCTAGAGAAGAATTACCACGATGTGCTAGAAGAACTGATTGGGCTCCAGCAGAGGATGGCTAATCAAGATAGGCTAACACAAACACTCATTCGCTATATCGTGCAGGCAGGACAGACTCAGGCGCTTTCCTCTGCCAATACGATTTCATCTATTCATTCTGGTGGTAGCGATTCAGACGCGTCCGGCTCGAATCTGCCATGGTCTGTGAGCGACTATTCGGCTACTTCGTCAACAGCACACCAGGTGGGACGTTTGACTATCGGACTGAACCCGACATCGGGGTCCAGGTTTTCGTCATCGACATGGGCGGTGGATGAGGACTCTGCCGACCGGCGACGGCGCATTGCGGTACTGGAAAGGCGGCGGGCGGAGTTACGTGGTGAGGCTCCTCGTGGTCCCGAACTTACTACGATGCACGCCGACAGCAGCGAACAAGAAGGCGGAGAAGTGGAGGAAGAAGATGAGATGGTCATGCCGTCTGCTCCGCTCCAAGACAATACGATTGTGCCCCCGACGACCGTATCGCCGCACGTGCTGGTAGTAGACGATGACAACGTTACTCGAGCAGTGATTGGGAGGTTGCTGCAGACGCTCAGGTGCGCATTTGATATTGCGATAGACGGCGCCGAGGCAGTGCAGAAGATGGCGGAGGAGCAGTATGATATCGTTCTGATGGTGAGTACAGCGCTGTCTCTTCATGGTCCCGACTTCATCGTTCACGTATTCACGTATATGGTGCAGGACATTGTCATGCCCAACATGGACGGCGTCTCAGCGTCGCGGATTATAAGACGCTCCAATCACAGGACGCCTATCATTGCAATGACCTCGTTTGCTCAAGAAGAGGCAGTAGCGACGTATTATGCGGCTGGAATGAACGATGTTTTGAAGAAGCCGTTTAATATGGCGGGATTGCGTTCGCTGATGGAAAGACATCTGGGGCGGGCCCATGAGAGCCAGTAAAAGTTACCACTGAATACGCACATGACGGAGGATCAGTACGCTGGTTTGGTTCAGGATATTGTGAGAAGGTATAGTTAGCTTTTTACTGTAGGAAATCATATGTATTGTTGTTTTCGTTTTTTACCATAAACGAGTGCTTTTTCCTCCCGGCATTGGTAACGTTGTTTATTTGAAGACATCGGAAGGATGACAGACAGGCGATATCATAGGGTGAAAGTTATCAAAATCTACCGTATACAACCCTTCATTCCTGCATCCAAAAACTCCTGAAAGCGCTCCTCTAATGTAGCATCCAGGTCAAGGAACTGATAAATATCTACCTCTTCAAGTCCCGCGACCGTCGTAGACTGAACTCGACGCGATTGTGTCACCACGTTCATAAGATCTGACACGCGGAAGAAAACTGGGCCACTGACGGCTGCGAGGGTGAGGCGTCTGAGATGAGCGGCACATCACTAGAAACGATCTGGAGGGATTCGGAGAACTTATCAATCGTCCCGCATCCTTTCAGCAAAGAGAGCCGCAATGTCGCCAAGACCGGCGTTGTCCGAAGCATCTCAAGTAATCCCTCAACACAGTCGTCCTGCATCGAAACCATCATTGTCATGAGCGCCACGAGGTTTTGGCCCGTGGGAGGCGATGGGGATGTCAGCGAGGACTGGTAACGGTCTTCAACCAAGACTGAGCAAAAAGCTCAGCAAGCGTCGTCGATATCCCAATAATACCGCTCTCATCGACGATGGAGACATGAAGAGGATGTTCATTGGACCGTGCAATGAAGAGACGGACAAGAGCAGCTGTCGAGGCATCAAAGGATGATGCGGATAGATGGATGCGCACGAATGTCCAGAGACAAGACGTGGAGTGCAATGTCGCGCCAGTGTTGGCAGACATGGGAATGAGCCCAAGAGGGATGCTATCTCATTTCAAGATCAGCTAACTCGGCCCCAACACTCCCCCCTTCCGCGACGTTGACAAATATCTCGCGAAGGATCTCGTTCGGAATGGAAGATATAGGATGGAACACGCGAGTCCTGCAGCTGCGCCGCCGTAGGCGTCAGTGTGGGTGGGCATGCTCTAGAACGCGAGTCGGCCGAGCTGGATATAACGCTATTGCGAGACGTACCAGGCTGAGGTAAGAACTCTTTGTCGATACAAACAGTTGGCCCAATTGTAACTGAGTACTGCACACTATAAGAACGGTTGTGATCGATGAAGGAAAAGGCATACTCAATCCGGCGTGTCGTCGGAACGTTTACTTATTTGGCTTGGTGTCTAGAAAAAAACCATCTGGTACTGCTTGAAATTCACTAAGTACGAGTTTCGATTTGTACCTTGCCTGAAGCCTTTTATACCCCATCGGTACCGAAACAGTGACTGGGGCTGAGTCCACCTGTGGATGGAGTTATCAGCTCCATCTAATCATGGGACTTTCTTCTGGACGCTCCACCTCGTTGTGCCGCTGATATGCATTTGAATTTGCTTTGATTAGAGGGAGTACCATTTTTTCGGGCACTTTGTATCTCTAAGAAAAGAGTGCCAACGAGTTGGGCATTGCCGAGCAACTGTACAGTTGCATCAAACTCAACCCTTATGAAATGATCCGCAAATTCATTCACCGGGCGTTTGGTTTGGATTCCCACAAGGGCCTACAAGGGCACCTCGTCTGTTTCATTTGGTCGCCGGCGTTGGGCCGTGTCCTGCTGACCTCTTTCCGTCCCACCCTCGATCTCGACCTTCGTCGCGCCCTATATTAACGATATCGTTGTGGTTGATCTGTAGCTTGTCTGCCGACTGCCGATATTCCGTGCTTTAGCCGTTCGTCGACCTACATAGTCCTTCCAGAAACAGATGGCCGAAATGTCTTGATCATTAACAGTATGGCGCGAGATAACTTCGCGGCGAACAGCAGCACTGACTCCTCCGCAGTCTCCTACTCTGGTGGTGAATGGTATTGCGCAGCAGCGAGTCGCGTGATAGAGCATCGCGCAGGCCACCGTGATCCTGGATATAAAGCGGCTCCAGGTCTGGTAAGCATCTTGACTGCTACTTTCGCCTGCTCGTTCACTATGATCATCCCAGATGACACTCCTGCCTCCCCGCCAAAGAGTAGGAATATGTGCGAGTTACCTGGGAGCCACAGCCTTCTTCACAGTCACCCGCCACCACCGGCATACGGTGCCGTTCTGAGTCCGATACAACCAATCCTTCCTTCTCCCACGCGTCGCTCGTTGTCCTCGCCAACGCGCTCCTCACATAGCTTCGTCAACGCACGTTTCTTCTCTGCATTCAGGATTGCATTTTTCATCTGGG
The DNA here is from genome assembly GCA_015501055.1 of Mucidula mucida. Taxonomy (NCBI): domain Eukaryota; kingdom Fungi; phylum Basidiomycota; class Agaricomycetes; order Agaricales; family Physalacriaceae; genus Mucidula; species Mucidula mucida. The sequence continues at coordinate 58,068 of JADNYV010000144.1, forward strand.
GGTTCGTTACCTTGCTAACAATCCGACCGATGTCTTGGACTTTCCGCGGAAATGTGCGTGTCTGCCTTTGTCCTTCCGACTATCCCATATAAATTGTAATTGCAGTTTGCTCAAAACAATGTCACTACCACCGACTTTGATTTCCCCATACCCGCAGAGTATGACGTCCTCGAATGCCTGCAAGGACCGGATTGGTACGACCACGGTGCCTCATCTGACCGACGCCACGACACCAACAACCCTGCCATGGCGTATCAAACCATCAGTGCCAATCGCTCGTACCCGTACTATTCGCAACGGTCTTACGACTTGCCAACATCGTCCGATCTACTGTTTCTCCTGGCACGGGGCTCTTTATCTTCCGGTATCGTCAAAATAGTGGCTTCACCCGTTGTGACAGACGCCGTACGCGTCGACATCGCGGTACAGTATAATTATCCTGCAGTCTTGGACCACACGAAGGTGTGTCTGATGAGGCGCGCTGAACATGAAATTGGGATTGGCTTTTTTGTGCGGGTTTTTTCCTTTTATCGAAGATCTCTCTTCTGAATAACGTTTAATCCTTTAGACGCCGCGAACATGGCATAACGCACGATGGGAGGATCGACCTTATTTCACAATCACCGTATTTATCCCTGAAGTTGCGGAGGACGAGTGGCCTTTGGACATCAAGGCTTTCGAAACTGATATGCCCAATCATGCCCACGTTCTCGATGACCTTGACGGGCCTGTGTACTTCGAGTCTCTCGCCTTGAAGGGAAGTAATGGCCCCATTCATGGAGAGGTTTGTTTCCTTTGAAGTTTGATTCACACGACTGAATCTTTCAGTAGTCTGTGTCGTTCCGCTCCGGACGCGTGGTCACTTCGAACGGCATTATTGGCCTCAAAGTGGGTTCATGCTTCTCGTCAAAGACCACGTCCTCACATAACACGATAGGCTGCCACGTTCCGTACGGGCGCTATAGTCTCATCCAATGGTCCAGTTAGTATTACTGTCAGTGTCTGCTTCTTCGTATATTATCTTGAGATCAATACTTCTGTAGACGCTTGCCGCGGACAAGGCCGAGATTCGCACGTCCAACGGGCCCATTACTGGTCACTACATAACCTCAGGTGACTTGGTCTTAAAGACGAGCAACGCTCCTGTCAAGGTTACGGTTGAATTCGGTGCAGCCGCCGATCACGCCACACTGGATATCGTCACCAGTAACAAGTAAGGCTTCAACTGTATCTCTCTTTCACTTGCTTACGAGTAAATCGTTTGCGCAGCTATATCAACGCCGACATCAGCGCTTTGAGCAGCTCATCCTCCAGGGTTACGGCTCGCACGTCGAACGGACCTCTCTTCGCCAAGATCGTCAACCTTCCGAATATTGCAGCACTCTCGCTAGATGCGAGAACGTCCAACAATGGCGCTGAGGTGTTCCTACCGGCCGCATATGAGGGCTCATACACCCTCAAGACGTCGCGCCTCATTCCGCAAGTGAAAGCTGACGGGGATATTGAGGATCCTATGGGACGGGGACGGCGCAGGAGCGTGACTACGAAGATGGCGTCAAGGGGTGTTAGGGCGGGTAACGTATACTGGGATGACCAGGAGAAGAATAAGGGGACGGTTAGTGTCCAGACGTCGAACGGGCCTATTACTTTACATCTGTAAACTGCAACAACTCATCTGTCATATCAGCCGGGATGTCCGGGTCGTTCTTCCCAGCCGTGTCTGTCCAAAACAAAAATTGGACGACATCCATCACCGCAGTTTGCGCTACAGAGTGGTATTCCACATTTATCTCGCGTCACACTAACTCATACTACATGCATGCTCGCCATCAAGAGGCTCGTAATTTGATTGGTACAGCAAGAACAAAGGCATTCGGCGCGGGTCACTGTCTGTTAAGCTCGGCCTCGTTGCAGAAACCAATCGGCAATTGGCGGAGCCTTATATGAGTCTCCGAGTTCCGAACATGTCCATCATCTTGCGTCCCTTCGCCCGTCATCATCTCACATATGGCGAGCTACTTGGACGCGGAATCTGCTGCGCTCGTCGCTGAGCTCGTAATCCAAGACATCGAAGCCGTTACGTCTACTCGCAAAGGGAAATCGCGGTACAGCACGCCTCTGACTGATGAAGAGATCGCTTTCCAGATCCAAGAGGAGAGCCTGCGCTTGATGCTGAACGATCTTCGTTTGGCTCAAAGCATTGACCGAGCGTTGAATACGGACGCCGCCCTCATCATCGCTGCCCAGGCTACCGACGATGATTATCGATATGCCACCGCCCTTGAAAGGGGAGAGCAGCCACCTGAGCAGTCCGAGTGGCAGCGCTTGGTGGAGGATCCTGCCTTTGGTACTCTGTGAGTGATATGTTTTATCTATCTATCAATCAAGCTCACGACCAGACAGGGAAGTCGCCAAAACTCACGCTGGGGTCGACGATGACGCAGCGGTGGATGCAGGAGCGATATCCGTTAGTACCACGGGTGCCGAGTCCAGTCGGGGACTTAGGACTGCCTGCATTATCTGTGGCGACCGAATTCACATTCGTGTTAGTATTCGGGCTCCTTGCCAGCATTACTATTGCTATGACTGTGTCAGAGATCTCATTCGATCATGCACATCCGACGAGTCCCTTTACCCCCCGCGGTGTTGCAACCAACCATTAGTGGATACCGTCTTTCTTCCCGTGCTTCCTCTTCATATTCGCACGGCTTTTCAAGTCAAGTCCCGCGAATTCGGAACTCTAGCTATGCATCGCATTTATTGCCCCTCGCCGACCTGCTCTGCATTCCTTGGCTCATCTGAGAGCATTCAAGGCGACATTCACTGTTCGGTGTGCCCTACTTCGGTCTGTTCCCAGTGCAAGCAGCGTGCTCACCCGGAGAGCGATGCCCAGAGGACACGGCCACGCTCGCTGTCAGGGCGTTTGCTGCTGAACAACGCTGGCAGACTTGTCCTGGATGCAGGGGTGTTATCGAACTTCACACTGGCTGCTACCACATGACGTGCAGATGCCGTACTGAATTCTGTTATGTCTGTGCGGAGCCATGGAAGAATTGTACGTGTCCGCAATGGGATGAGGACCGATTGGTGGAAGTCGTTCAGAGGAGGGTCGAGGAGGAGATGGGTCCTAGGGCGGCCGTGGCACAGCCTGTGGCGTTCCAGCGTACCGTTCAACAACGCGTGGCGCAACTTCGTGATAATCACGACTGCGATGTCCATTGGTGGCGACGAAGGTATGGTGGGGCCCAGTGCGAAGAATGTTATCATTTCCTGCCTGAATACATCTTGGTACGTCCGCTCATACTACGATGACTATGCTAACTGCAATCATAGGTCTGCCGAAACTGTCAATTGCAAGCTTGTGTTCGCTGCTCCCGTAATCGATTGTAGACGGATTTGAATAACGTTGTATACAGTGGGTAGATCTAATGTCATGGAAAAGTCGAAAAAAGGAGTCAATCGCAGTAGAAGTGTAATAGCGTAACTTGTTGGTATCTTCGAGTTTGTCCTGAGGGTTCCTTTCCTGCTTAGATGTGAGTATCACGCGCAGCGCTGACGTGGATATGGAGATGGCCCTCGACAAAGCGAGGAAGAAAGAAGATACCAGGTACATCACCAACACTGACTGAGAGCGAATCGGTATTGCCGCCGACAACCTCTCTTCTCCTTCGCGTTCCGTTCCGAACTTTGATTCTTTTCCTTCGCATCTACACTCTGTAAGAGAAGTTCTGTTCATTTCTATCAAGGACCGCGTAGCGAGTCCCAATGGGGAAATGTCTGATTTCAAATTCTATCCGAAGGTGACGCAAGCCTGTCCGCAACATCATTCAAACCATCGTTGCACAGACATGGACGCACTACCTCTTGAACTCGTTCGAGCGATTGTTCTCCTTGGACGCTCTCATGAGCAGGTCATGTGGATGCGTGTTTCTAAACGTCTCAGCGATATCACAGCGCCTCTTCTCTACAAGAATGTTTTCGTAAACATCCAGAAGTCCAACGCAGCCGCATCGCTGAGGCTCGCGGTTACAGGGACGCACAAGGAGATGGCGCCGAAGATCCTCAGCCTCCGCGTTATCAATCTTGCAGGTCAGTCGATAGTCACGATCTAAAAACAGTCCTTTGACGGGGTATTCGCCAGTGTCTACGGTCACATACGGCGCATCACCATGGCCGGACATAGCATTCGTTACCGCCAGGTTGACCAACCTTCAAATCCTGCAGTTTCACAGCTCATCGCCCAACGACTGGGCGTCACATCTCCGGAATATTTCTGTCTTCAACTTACACACCTTGACCATCGTATATGCGTCTAGAACCTCACATTTTGGGCCTCTTTCCAAATTTATTTCTCGACACCCTCAGCTTCGAAATTTATCCATTCAATGCCCCACTATGACCGCCGCTGAATTTACCGTGCAGCCGCAAAGCCCTTTCACTGTGCCTGCTCTGCACTCGCTTGAGCACGTGGTTCTACCGTGGCATTTCGTTCAGGCCATCGTTGGAGCTCTAAAGGACCTTCGCAGCGCGGCCCTCGACTTTGGGCCCTGCGGTCCAGCAGAAATCGAGACCTCAATCCTCTCTCTCAAGACATCTGCGGTCGGGAAAAGGCTTCAGACATTGATATGCATAAAGCAACGGACCTACGATAGCCTCCTGGATTACATCTCCTCCCAGCTTAGCAGTATCGAATCTCTGACTATCCAGTGCGACGCTGCAGAGGTCTTCGTACGTGTCCATCCTCTTCCCGAAGGATATTATTTGATGTCGGTATAGCACCAATTCGTGTATTTGGAACGTATGAAGAAGCTCAAGAAATTTACGCTGATCTCAACGGCGACTTGGGTAGCCAAAGAAAGGACCAAGGTCAACGCCATATCCGATGAGGCGCTGCTGTCACTTCCTGAGGCGTTGCAGGAAATTAACTTATGTTCGTGCTGTGCTTCTTTCAGCCTTTCCTCTTGAACCACTCTCTATACAGATAATCTCTCTTGGACTCGTGAGGGAAACGTTTGGAAACGTAGGCTTTCCACATAACGAATCTTACATGGGCGCATATCATGTTGGTTAATGATATAGTTGTCGCTTTTTCGCTGCACTGCAGATAAAGGGAAGATTTTCTGGTAAAGTTTGATTGATTAATCGAAGCATGTACTGCATTCTTTCGACTTTTTGGTCTTCAGTGTCCTCTAACGGGTTCAAGGATGTCGCCCTCAGACGCGCGTGAAATGAACAGCCGTCCGGTCTCCTCTGCCCGCTATACCGACCTGTCCGTTCCCAATCACGTCATTGTGGCGTCGATCTTTGTGTCCACGGTCTTCGCAGGCGCATGACTTGGTGTCTTCATTCTAGCGAGTCATGCGATTTCAAGAATGTCAAATCATATAAACATGGCTATTCAGCGCCCACAACAACCGTCGAGGATCAAGGGATGACAATTAATCCAAATGTCACTTTAGGACGTTTCGAGTGTCCTGTCAACATTCATACACATTGGTCTAAGGGGCTGCATGTTCGCGAAAGATTTGCGTGACGATCAGGCCTCAGGAGGCTGTGAATGCCTAGGGAAAGCGCTCGATGGACATCCATGGGTGAACGTCGTGGACGGATTCATTTTACAATAGAGAAAAGGACTTTTCGCCAGCTTGATGCTGGTCATGAGGTACATATGTCGATGTTTATCTGGCGTTTATTCGCTACCGAAGGCCAGGAAGTAACGCGGCTGGGTCTAAATTGAGGTCCAGGCCACGGAAGATCCTCTGAATGCTTGTCATGGCAGATCTTCTAGTCTGAAAAAACACAGCCTTGTTTCGAGCAGGAGGAGAGACGTCTGCCACCTCTTCACGCCTTGTTCCGAACAATAGGATATTTCCACCCTTGTTTCTTGCAATATCTTGTGGACTAACGCGTCTGTCAGCCTTCAAAATCCTATCATATTGAACTGAGGCTTTGATCTCACCAGGATCCCCGCATCGAAGTATTGACACCCATTTGCGGTGAGTGTGCCAAGAGATCATTATCTAGGGGGTCCTGTCATGATCGAGATTGAGCTACTTACCATGTATAAATGAACCGGGACGCTGAACATGAATTTCTATAGAGCCACGCCCACGACTCATCCTCACGTTCGTCACAATGCTCTTCTTCGCTGCCCTCGTAGTCCCCCCTAGTCTCGTCGCGGCCGGTGTTCCCAGGGACCGCGTTCAGAAGGCTCGCTTCCTCGAGACGCGTCAGGAGGGCACGACGATTCCTGCACTTTTGCGCACGCCGCATCCCACTACGCGTGATATCAATGGGCTGGCTATTCGTCAAAGTGACGGCACTTGTGATCTTGGGTATCTTGCGTGCGATGACGGAAATGGATGCTGTCCTTACGGGTAAGCTGTGTGGCGTATTTTCTTTCCAGAACATCGTACAAACCGGCTTGTTTAGGGATTACTGTGGCGAATGGGGCGGAAAGCTCGGATGCTGCGAGATCGGCGAGACATGCGTAGCAAACGACGACCCTTGTGACTATGTCGGTTACGATCTTTGCACCGGAGAAGACTTCTGCTGTCGTACGCTCTTTCGCTGCTATACATTGTCGTACCAGACTAACGCCTGACATTCTGTATAGCAACGGGAGATACATGCTCTCGGGATCTCAGTGGAAACCCCCAGTGCACGTTCGGGTCTGGCTCTGGCTCCGGGACCTTCTCAAGCTTCGACTTCTCGTTTACCGGGTTTGAATCTACAACCTCCACTAGCGCTGCTTCTGTGTAGGTGCCTCGCATGTTTGCGTTTCTTTGGGAGACTCATACAACCCTTCCTTAGACCTACGCAGACGAAGCACACCTCTCTATTATCCGGGACAGGACCTACAAGCGCAGCATCGGGTGGCTCCACCAGCATTACTGGCCTCGGTAGTGGAGGATCTAGCGATGGTGCACTGTCCACAGGAGCGAGTTTCCTGGCTGTGACTGCTTGCTTCGTTGTTACTGTCTTTGCCACACTGTATTAAGGACCAGAGTTAGGAATCCCATACCCTAAGGGACTCTGCTGCGCTAAAAAGAACGAGTTATACCTCATCTATTTATTCGTTTACGAGCCCTCACGCGCCTCACGTATGATACTCCCGATTGTAATGACATCGTGTTCTTGGTTACGTTGGTTGTCCGATATCAAACTATACAACGCGGTGCACGTTCTTGTAAATCCACGCTACAATAGTCTCCCTCATTAAATCCTTGTCCGTCAACCACGCCATATGATCTGCACCCTCGATACTTACAAATTCCTTGTCCTTGAACGGCTCCATGAAAGTGTAGCTGATACTGCCATTCAGCGCTAAATCGTCCGTGCCCGCAAGCGCCAACAGTGGGAGTCCCTGCTCTCCTGCAGTCAAAAGACCCGTTACGTTCTGTGTCCGCCCGAGGACAAATTGGGCTACTGGGCCCGGCTGAGCCAGTACATATCCACGGCAAACTGCCTGTAATTCAAATGACGCGTCGTCAGTGCAGAGGTCTATGAAGGAGATGCCAGCGTTCTGGAAGGAGGCGACATCAGGCGGATTGAGCAGTACTGAAATGAGGGATTTCATCGCGTCGCTGGATGGTTTAGCGACGGCGTCTTCGGTTATATAGGGTACGGCCGCTAGATGGATGATGCCAGAGAGATAGGAAGGTGGATGGAACGCCAGAACGTCGGCGATATGGGTGGCTAGATCGTTGACTTAGAAAAACGCGGCCTGTATAGCAGAATAGAGTTGGAACACACCGCCTAGACTCCTGTAACAACAAAGGTCATTAGAACAAAGGTCGGCATCATTTGAAGATATGTGAAACGCACCATCCCAACACGAAAGGATTCTTCAACCCGAAGGCGTTTACGACGGCGTCGAAGTCCTCAGCCAGTCTTTGAGATTCCCAAGCAGCGGCGTCAGTGGGCATTCCACTTTGACCGTGCCCACGCGTGTCATAACGAACCTAGAGTGCAAAGATCGCGTCAACTCAACAAATTGGATAAGATTTCTCACCAGATAGAGCGCTTCTGACCATCGAGGATCCTCAAAGATAGAATTCCACACGAGTAGACCTAGTGCAAGTCCATGAATGAAGACGAGCGCAGGTTTCGACGCGTCACCGACGGCTTCGGCATAAATAAGTGTTCCGTCCGCCGAAGGTAAGAAGGGCATCCTGACAGTTATTGAGGTGGACAGTCGTGGACGAGCGATTGAGCGGAACGAAGTTTATATACGCTCGATCGCGTTACTGGCTGAGTAAAGGATCTTCTCAGTAAGCCACTTTGATTTGTAAGGGAAGTAGATAGCACTGGAATTGCTGACATGGAAAAGCGCCTAAAGATATACGCGAAATCAAAGCAAACGAAACTTGAGTTAAGGACAGTCATCATGATGCTATCTTCCCTACGTGTTTCGTCTCTCTGACTCAGAGTCAAAAGATACCTCTCTATCCAGACAACAGATGACATTTTCGCTGCACTCCTTCTCGAGTGTGGCGAAGGCGGTTTCTGTCCGACTGATCCACATCAACGAGGAAGGGCATGAATACCTAGTAGGCCAGAGGCGAGAGTGTGGAGACATAGAGTTCGTACGTGACAGATTCCTGCATGTATGCTGGTCTTCCGTGGCCAGGTGCGTATAGACGTGCTTCATTCAGCGTACATGACCCGCTCGGAAGTGCGGTCGCATGGGAAGGTTGATGGAAAACTTACACGCCTGCGGACGGCTCGGTCTGGACAATGATGACATGGACAAATTATGACGTATGCGCTACTCCCGTCTCGTCGAGTGCGACCCTCTAGTCGAGCTCTTGAGGCCCCTAGGAAACTAAATGTCGACAAGTCAAGCATATTCCCGAAACTATTTGACGGTGGGCGCGTGCCTCCGGGTCTGTGGTCAGCCTTGATATCAGTCCCGAACGCGATGTCAACCAGCACATCACCAGATGGCATGGACAATTGTACAGCTGTATACTTGTCAGAAAGCCCTAAATCTCAGCCGTCATCGCAAGGATTTTGAACCATAGGGTTTCGTCTCAGCCCATCATATCGGCAACGCTCAACTGAGCTTTGCAGTCGCTTAGGACGACCAGCTTCTTAAGTTTTTCTCTAATAACTTACTAGCTTGGTCGGCTTTTTGATGCATCTATACAGCGCTGAGTCATGCTACGACGTACAGTAACAAGTCTGTTCTATACTCGTTTCCAATTGCTGCTCCACGCATCCCCACGTACGATTTGCATGGCTATCTTCTCGGTTCCCCGGTGCGGAACAGTGTCCGTTTATTTCCACGGTCAAACATGATGTGAACGGACATACACGCCCACGTTCCACACCAGCACCCGCATCACATTGACGGTGTCTCTTCGCCGAATTGACTCTCATGGGGGAGAAGCCTAAGCTGATGGACGTCGGGTCCATATTTTTAACTACCCGGAAATGTTCTTTGAATGGTCCTTTTGTTGGGAGGCAAGCGGATCCTTTGATACATTATGATCCAAATCACCGGAGAGCGCTATTCATTGTCCCGCAACCCTCATATATGCCACGGATGCGACGCTTACTCCTTGACGCTTAATCCCTGACGCCTCCTCCCTCTTCATAAGATGTCTACCGCCCAGCAGCTACAGACAGAAGCCGTGCAAGATGTCTATAACAACAACTTGATTGGATTTACGCTGGCGACTACGTGCGTTGGGTAGACTCCGCAACCTCGCGGACGATTGACTGTACTTCCTAGCTTTTACGGCGCGACGGTTCTGCAGACGTTTGTGTACTATCGCTCGTTCTTTAAGAAGGACCGCTGGATGGTCCAATGCTTGGTTGTCGTCCTTTCACGCAGTTATTGGACACCTTCTGATACCAGCCATAGGTGGCTCTGCTGTTGTCAGTCGCTCCTCAGTGTGCTTCCTCTCCTGATTTTGACATTGCCTTAGCGTTCTCAATACTCTCGGAACCGCACTTGTCACCGCAGCGATGATCGAGGACGGCGTCAGGGTTCGGTGTCCTCGTCCTCTAATGCTCCTTATTTGACGCGTTGATCCGCAGAATGTTGTGATATTCATCTCCCAGATGCATGTCCAGTCTCAATCTGTTTTCTGTCTCTTACCATCCCCGGTTTTACGTGTATCAGCTGTGGATTGGTACGCCGTTACTTCCATCCTGTTGGCGACTGTAATAACCTCTGATTGTGATCTCAGTTTCTGGAAATCTGTTAGCAGCTATACCACTCGTGAGTCTCTAGACCTCCTCTGATATCCGTTAGACCGTCTTATCTACCGCGACGTCAAGTGAGTTATCGCACACTGCCTGCTACTAGAAGTGCTACTTCAGAAGTAAACTGACCCAGTACATCGTCAGTTCTTGGCATAAGTTTGTACATTTCGTTCACTTCCACAGACTCGCCAGCAACCGTCTCTAGTCGAGGCGCATAGAATGTTTGTGTGGTTGACATCTTGATCCGATTTCTCACGCCCCACCAGATTTGTGAATCCCCGTCTTGTGGCGTTGACGGTTCTGAGCGATAACGTATGTCATTCCTCTGTCTGCAGTGTCTCTGCTCTTCGTTGCATGACCGATCTACTGCCAGATAATCAGAGGCACCATCAAAGGCCTCTCAGCTTTGGACGATAGTCTCCTTCGGTACATATTACCTTTGCTCGCAGCGTACTGGAGTTGATCGGTCTCCTTTGGCCTTGTTCATTGTCGGGGACTGCTAACAGGCTGCCTAGGGCTCAGACGATAATCGACAAAATCATCAAGTACGCGGCCTGCCGAGCAACTGTAACGTACATTGACTGAGACATTTGGTTGGCTCGGACTGATGTTTTCTTAGATTTGCCCAGGTTGTCTACTTCATTACTGTGAGTACGTCCTCTCTCGACGGATGCCCGTCTACTAAAGTTATTGAAGTACACGGCCTTTCCTCGTCGAACGTACCGGGTTCCTGTCCATCAGATACTATCGAAAAGTGAGCTGCGCGCTCCTGCTGAGCTTCGTTCGGGTTGACTCTTTGTCAGTCTACATCAACTCGGTCCTTGCGTCGTAAGTTGAGTCACCTTCTTGTATGATCTGAGAAGCTTGTAATTTGAATTTTCGAACCAGCCTACAGAAATTGAACGACGTTACCTGCACTCTTTCATCCCTCAAGTTTACGGTAAGCTGATGCTGTGATTTCCGTCACCCGTGGCGTAGAACACGATCATGACTCTATAATAGCAAACTGGGGGTCGCAGCGTGGAGATCATCGTGTCCCGGGATGTCGAGCGTGATTCGGATGTAGAGGGGATGAAATTCGGAAGCGGTGGCCAGATAAAGGGAGCGCAGCGCAGCCCGTTTCGGAGGTGTGTTGATTCTAGTGTGTTGAAGGGCTAAGTTTTTGATGTGGGTCTACTGTATGAATAGATTTAATCTTTCGGTTGTGTGAAGGCTCGGCGGTAGTAAATGTATACAGAAACGACTCAGAATGCGGTGAACCGTTGTCGCTTAGTTTTTCCTTCAACTTCAAAGCCATTTGGCAAGGGGAAACATATCCTTGGCTCAACCTTCCCAGTCCATTTTCTTATCAAGTTGGCATCTTCACTGATCCTCAGGATCGCTGGCGCCTCATAGCCTTGCCACAATCGGCTATTCGTTTTCTGATTGAAATAAGCGATAACATCCCCCTTGAACTCGCCGGTGTTATCTTGTCATTTCCGGGAGTACGTATAAACAGATTATTGTTAGTGACGTTCCTGTACTAATTCGGAGCATCGTTTTCTCAAATTGAGCGCACCAATGTGGGCGGCGGATCCTTCAGGTTCTGTGCGGAGGGCTTGGGGTATAAAACATTAGACAGACATTTGCACGTCTGTACTCTGTCTGTGGGAGCTTTCTCTCTCATCCTCCAGACAGACCTCAACTAAAGGGGAAATTCGAACGAAGAACACACAAAACTCTGGGGCAGTGTTTAAAAAAATACAAGGAATGCGTGCTAATAGTGCTAGAGTACAAGAAGTGAATCTAACGGTTGCGCGGGATAAGGGAGAGATACAACAATAACGATAGTGTACAGTACGCCCAGCTGCGACGGGCTTCGGATGGACGCGTGGCAAATTACAATCCCAACTTCTGGGCCAGCACGCTGCAGAGACTGTGTCAGTCTTATAATCAGACAATGCAGTAGAACGCACCTATCCCGTAAGAGGCTTCCTAGGCTGCTGTACCGTAGCACGGCATAGGTAGATGCTGCCGCGGCAAGCGATAGTGCCCCTAGAGCGGAGATGACGCTGGCGGGCGACAGTGCCTCGGCATCAGCTGAGGAGTCGCCTTTCGACCAGACATCGGAGGATGTGAGCTGGGGGTGCTCGTAGATGTCGATGGCTGCGCGCATCATGGTAGGCGAGTCGAGAGATATTGGATAGGGTTAAGTAAGCAATGGGTGACAGATGTCAGAGAATGATAGAGAGGATCGTGATCGTGATCGTCTGTGCTTTATACCGACGCCACCCAAAATCAGCCGCGGACCTCAACTGTTGTTGTAAGCGCTAGGGTTCGTGGTACGTGGGGGTCATGGACGATGGTACTGAGACAACCCTTTATACTCGTTTAGTCCCCGCTGTATACGGCACATCGATCGTGATGCATGCTGCCCCTGGACGTGGTCCCGAGACTGCCCTTGTGATGTCCGGATCCGCCGCTCTCTATTTCTCCAGCACGACGCGACCATACGAGGTTTATCCTCATATATTCTACACGTCTTTCGTTTGACAACCCTAAAAGGATCATCGCTTTCGCCTTGCTTGGTTTGCGTTCAACGAAAGGATCCGAGTGCTCTCGGTCAACCTCCTCGCTCTGTGTCATTGAAGCGATGCTCGCTATCCCCTTGGGACTTTTGACGATGCATTTTCCGGCCCTCTATGCGTTTTGCAGCTTTCCTCTGCCCCATCAAACACGGCCGGACTTTGATGACCGCGTTGTGGATCCTTATCCCGACGCGTTTGACCCCCCGACATTATACTTACTGGGCATAACTTTCGGTGAATGCGGCCGCTGTCCATCATGAAATGAAGAGGTCGGCCATCCATCTACTTGACCGATCCCAGCTGACGTTTCACGGTAGAAGAGTGTTTCCCGTCAGTGCTTGCATCACCTAGTAGAATTAGCACCAGAGAACGACGTATACCGGCATCGGTGAAACCTGCTTCGTGTTGCGCACCACCACGGTCCCGCTGCGGCGAAGCTAGTAGTAGTTCTAGTAAGCACCAATATATCCTCGCTTTCTTTTGTTTTGCTACGAAGAGTTCGCTGATATACACCACTCGCCGACTTTCGTCCGTATCCGAAGAAGTTTCTAGTGCCATGTCAAAAGAGGTGGAGGGCGCGGTCCCGCGTTTCTGTCCAACGTCTGGCTGCTGCTCTTCGCTGTCAGGCAAAATGGTGCTGCAGTTCGCCATCTTGAAGCGTGTCGCGCACGGCAGGCAGGGTATGATGCATCTGATGCATCACGTTAGCAGATTCATATCTGCCGTGTGAAACATCAACAAGCGCCAGGGTTTCGTCAGGCGCGCGTTTCGGCTCTCTTTCACCGACTCTCGTGTCATTCTAGATGGACAATGCAGTGTTGTGGCAGCCACATACGTATACACGATTTCTCTTTCGAGCTTCCAAGGTTGACACGTAATCCATGACAGAGCAGCAAAGCTGTCGTCCTGCCTGCTGTGGATGTTCAATCTAACGTTAGTTTTCCCACCCTCAATCTATTCGCGACTTTCACCTCTGATTCACTACTATGCAGGCTGCGTCCTCGTCCAGTCGTCGCTCTTGGCTAGGTCAATGGATGAAGCGACCGGGACTCGAGGTCCTTGATCCAGAGAAATTGGCTGCTTACGCAGAGCGATGGACATTGAAGTGGAAACATTACTGCGACATGTTTCCTGCTGAAGAACAAAGACACAAGTTTGATCGTATGAACGAGGAGGAGATTCGACGGAAGGCAGAGTGGTTTGTGAGTGCAGTTTCTGAAAGGAAAAGCAGCGTATCAAATCGAATGTAGGAGAGCGACTTTGCGCGTATCACAAAGCGCGTGGCTGAGTCGATTGCCGATAGTGTGAGTCTTCGGTTGGGTTTTGTCGTTCTTTGGACATTCATGCATGCAGTCGGACTGCGAAGTCGTTGCCGGCAGAGCTTTCGTATTCGCGTTAATCGAGGAATGTCATTCCAATGTCGTTGATCTTCAGGTATGTGATTCGTCGGCTTCGAGATGCAGTCAAGTAAATGCCTATTCAAGAGCTCAACTGGCCCAGTCGCATCGGAACGCCTTGAAACAGTCAGTCTGCCCTTAATTTCCTCTTCAGTATTACAGCTTAAAGCCTGTGCTCAGCTCAAGAAAGTCGACCGATACCACATGTTCTGTCTTCGAGTAGCCAACGAGCTGTTGACGATGACGCAAATCTCTCGAGCACAAGTACAGGTATGCCGTGTTGACTGTTTCGTGATTTTAGCTGACAACATGGCGTTTTGAGATGCCCAAATCATCCTTATTAGAAACAGCAGAAGAGGTTGACGTCGATACGCAAGATTTATCCATCCCCGGGGGCTCTACATCCTTTCACAGTGGACGTCCTCCTGAAAGCCCGAATAACACGTGGAGTTTTCTATACGAGGGCGGCACTGGCGCCGGACCTATCCACCTAGAAGACATACCAAGGGATACGGGTGCTTCTCCATCACAGCAACCCCCGACGCTTCGCTATGCTGTAAGTCGGGACCTAACAGCACCCCAATATCTCCGGCGTCAATACCACCCACCACCTCAAGCAGCTACAGTCGCATTGAGCTCTGCGCAATCCCATAGGTACCCTTCTGAATCAAAAGTATCCAAGTTCCATAGTAGGCTCATAAGCACCTTTCCTCGCAGAACGAACATAAACATCCTCCTTGGGGTATCCTTCTTCGGCGCCTCCATCACCTGGTCGACCGTATTCGCCGGCAGCCGTGGCGACATGGTCATCATCTCCTGGTCCGCCGCGCTCTTCATCATCGGCACTTCTAGTGCCTCGTCTGCTGCTATCTTGCTTAGCACGGACGAGGATATTATGGAAAAGTACATCGCTGTAAGGTGGACTGTAAGGGTGCTAAGTATGATCGCTATAGCGCATATTTTGGGTGGGATGATTATCATTGGGGTGGCGTTTCTCATTCTGGATATGGATGCGCGGGAGCCGACGTTTATGGGTGGGAGGAGGGCGTTAAGGGGGGCGGGGTGTTATGCGATTGGGGTGTCGGTTGGTTTGGTGGGCGTTGGGCTGGTGATGAGGAGGCGGTATACGACGAGGACTTGGTTTCGGTGAGGAGGTGTAGGTGAGGAGGTGTAGGTTATATGTATGAAGATTTTAGACTGTAAATACTGCATGATACTTGTACATTCTTCTTCAAAATGTTTGATTAACACTGAGATGACGCCTTGATTTAAATTTAGGTATCGCAACCGGAGAGGTCGTGAAATAAAGACAGCAAGACAGAAAGCAGTAGTACTACATATAAACAAGATAGGCCACATCTTCAGGACCTACTAGAGCTGCGAAACCCCATACGCAAAAGTCTTGGCCATTCCAGCCACTTGATAACTCTTCAACTCCCCGCACCCAACAAAATGCTCCTCCATCCCGCTCACATCATCCTCCACCACCTCCAAACAAAAAGGACACAAATAATGATCATCGATATGGAACGTATATTTCCTGGGGTGCGCGGCACCGGTGCATTGTTGGGAGAGACAGTAGCTGTCCACCGGGATGCGCATTGTGTAGCAGATCAGAGCAGATGGGATGTCGACGTTGGGTCCGACGACCGCCTGCGCTGTTTCGCGATAGACGCTAGGAAGGAGGATGGGTGTGTAGTCTTTGGGGCTGGGAGGGCACTGTGAGTGGCGCGTAACGCGACAAAGGTCGGCGATGCGTACCAGGGAAGTATCACAGCATGGACGGAGGCATAATCTTCTTCCGAGTCACTTTCCTCGTCGGACTCGCTGTCGGGCGAAGAGCTCAACTCGTCCACACTGTTTGGACTGACTTCTTGGCTCCATGCAAAAACGTTCTCCGGATTCGGGATGATGGTCTTACGCGGACGAGCAGAACGCGCTGGACGCGAAAAATAAGGGGTTCTGTCATCGATGTCAATGAAGATTTCGTGGAGGTTGAACTAGCGGAGCGTACCGATACACTCCTCCGGCGGTGGCCGCCCGAAAAGTGGCCTGGTGCGCGGCATTAGTTTGACGCGAATAAGGATGGAAGCAGTTCGCGTTATTTCTGCGTAGGAGGGATGTTAGTCTCCAAGCCCAAGACATGATATCGAGCAAGAATGGAAAAGGCATACCGCGCGAACGAGCGAAGTGTGTGACGGCCTTGAGCACCGTCAGGATTGACGAATGCATGTGTGCCAGACGTGGACGGAGACTCGTAGGAGTCGATGTTACGACTAGATGGGGTGGCGATGTAAGGCGGGAGAACGAATGCCAGAGGTAGCACGTACATGTCAATGACAGGGTGGCTAGCATGATTTGAAAGGGCTTGTTGGATTGGCGCCTGATCGCCTATCCAAAGGGCGTTTCTGTGCAGATCATCATCAGGGGAGTTCTATGTGTGCTAGAAATGAACGAGAGACTGACGAATTCTGGGACGAAGACTCGGAGGAGAAGTTGGACATGATAGGAAACAAGCACAATAGGGTAGACCATCCTACGCGCGTCGCGTCAATTTATAGTAACTCGCCGCGTCTCGAAGTCACGTGAAGAGAACAATGAAGGAGCTATACTATTGGCTGCTCCCCCCTGAAGCGAACCCATTTTGGATATGGATGGGCTGATATTCGCTTATGGTAATTCAACAATGGGAGCAGGAGTGAAAGAACGATCGGGCTACACAAGACCAAGCAACGGCACAGCTGCGGGTTTGGACGATCTCTCGGCGTCGGCGACTTGCTAGTGTATATGTGCAGGTGAATAATATATGCGCAGGTGAATAACGAAGCGTGTTGTTAGGCTGGGGCTAGATTACTGGGCTTAAAGACATAGAGAACGAATGAGAGAAAAGGCTTACTGTCGGCTCTTCGCAATTGTCACTTGCAGAAACGTAGTGCAGGTTTTAAGAGGATGCGGCAATCGCCGGCAGACTGTATAGTTATGGAACACGGCACCGGCAATGACGAATACCGAGTGCCGAGGTACGAGCGATCGGGATTGTGGCTGTGTTATGCTAACAGTGTGCCATCCTGCCACGTTAAACCTCCCAGACGAGGGTTTGCCATGGAGAAACAATGTTCCCCAACAGAGGCAAAGGTTGACACTGCAAAAGCATGCCAGCTATGGGACGACCCACAGCACAACCACGGTCTCGCCACAGGGTATCCCCAGACCCCACTTGACCACAACCACCTGTCTCACTTTGCACGGCTTAATTTTGCTCCAAGCATCCCCTCATTTTGTGCATGCAGAGGCCAGGGCTACAATAGAGAGGAGACTTGATGTTTTGTGTACCAAGGTACAGGCTCGCAATCAAACACATAACAGGACTTGTATAGCTGTATAGGAGCACCTGATAGTCCCGTTGTTCCGACCTAATTAGGTACCATACTGTGATCACAGTGTGACACCTAATTAGGCCGACTTGACCGTAACGCGCGGTCAAGCACTAGTTAGCCATTAAATACAACTACTACTACTTGTAATAAATTTACTTTGAAGACTTCTGGCGGGTAAGAGGCGGGTACGCGCAGCCGTCCATTCCCAATCGGGAATGCACCTCGTCGGAACTTTTCCACGGCCTCGTCATCACTCGGATGACACACCCGCCTTCATCAACTGCCAAATCGGGCAGGAGCTCATCATCCCGCCACCCCCGCTCATTGTCGGACTCAAAGTTGGCAGTATAAATAAAAATAAAAATAATACAATACATGGACAGTAAATATAATGCATAATTAATCGTCACTTACGATTTGAAGCAGCTCAAACTGACGCGCAAACTCTGCATCGTAATCGGGTGCCTCCACCTCAGCGGCATCGTTGTCGGCGTTGTCATCGTCCTCCGGACTGATACCTCCCTCAGGCATATCCATAACCGCCTCTGTCTCTGCGGCGGCCTCACCGCCGATGCTCATTTCCGCCCTCAACCGAATCCCTGGCAGAATCGTACCGGTAAACCCAGCCATCCTTGAAAGCTCGGTTAGGCGTGCCAGGTGTCGTGCATTGAACCTCGACTTCGACCGCCGATAGATGTCGATATGGATGGCGATATGGATGTCCTTCACCTCCCACTCCACCCGCTTCGCCTCGAGATATTTGTCCTCGTCGCAGATGAATGTGACGAGTCGGCGGATCTCAATGTTCAAGCGCACGATCTCCTCCTTCGCCCGCTCCATCTTGAAGTACTGGTCCATCAGAAGGCGACCCCATGGTGTTGTCCAAGGTTTATCCCATATGTCGATTCGTGATTCTCGCAGAAGGTCGAAGTCTGCAAGAAAAGCATATTCAACAACCTGATTCCAAAGCAGCCCAGGCTTTGGCGGCGTGAACGCCGCGGCGGCGGTGTTGTACTTGTCAAGGGCGGTGCTGATCGCGTGCGACCGCGCCTTCAGTGCGCCGGCGATGTGTTTACGCAGCTTGTAGCCTTGAAGGCAGTCAGTACGCAAATGAAACAAAACTAATGCTGACCTGTTTGCAATTGATTCATCGTGGTCAACTCAAACAGCCGTGCAATCACCAGGCTCTCCAACGTGTCCAGCGCCCTTTGATATACACGCCCCTTCAATAATGCGGAGGTCGCAATCCACTCAGCACAATCCGGTGTCCATCGAGTTGTGATAACGAGACGCTCCTCCAAGAGATGTATGTTGTTGATGGCACAATCCAGCTTCTCCCCCGCATTACGCTGCGCCGTCTCGATAGAACGTGTATCATCTCGGTTGTGTATGGTTTCAGCAGTCACATTCCGGAAGCGGTCCTGCGCTTGCCCAAGCTGCGCCGTCAGCTGCATCATCAACTGAAGTTTCTGTAGATATTCCATATGCAGAGATTCCTCAGGAGGCTCGCGCTTGCGAGAAGGTGGGTTCGCTCTTTCTGAAGCCACATCTTGAAGACGCTGTAGTCGGTAAGCCCCTTGGACTTCATGGTGGCGTCAAGTGTTGTCTTTCCCCCAAGAACGTCCAGAGCCTGTATGTAGTTGTTAACTAGGAACTTGCCTAAATAAACATTAGCTAATACTGTTCACAAAGTTCTATTAACTCACTCAGTTGCTCATACGTATCCACATCCTTACAACGGAAGACTTGGCCGATCAGTCGCCGTCAATGCACTGTGCTGGCATATCATGTAACCCCGGCCAGCGCGTTCGTCCGCGAGAAGAATCTCTCACATCCCTCAAGATCCTCGAGGCCCACACCTTCTCGATAAGTGGTCAGGTTGGCTGTCTGGCAGAGTTGGTTGTGGGCGTGGCCGTGGAATAGTCCAACAAGTGAGATATACTTGAGCTTCTCAGCTAACTCGCCTAGGGGACTGCGACTCAGAGTGGTGCCAAACTTGCATCCGATATCGTATCCGCCCCCTAATGACGTGTCAAGGACCTCTAATAGATGCTCAACGATGGCGAGAGGATATTTGGCGCTATTGGATGTTATTAGCAGGTAACATGCGCATTCGAAATCCAACTTACAGCTCCCCGCTTCGTATCATGTCGGCCGCAATCAGGACAAAGCCATGACGGCACAGCGCCAGGAAAATTCCTGTCTCCTCAAAGATGCCCCACATGCGAGCCGTGAACTGGTTCTTCATATTCTCCCAGCGCTCTTTGCATAGATTGGGGTCCTCTCCCGCCTGTGTATTGTTCAGCAATTAATGTGAGTGAGCATTTATCCCTCACCTTTGGCGGTGCCTTCGCAATGTCCTCCAACAACTCCTTCGTCCATTTATCCACCTTCTCCCGTGAAAGGAAATAGTCCAATCCATCGCCGCGGCTATCAGTGCGCTTGCTGCTAACAGCAGGCGCGTCGTCGTTCACATCGACCATGCGCACAGTGCGCAGTACGCGTTGGAGCGAGTCGTTACCATCCATGCAGAACAGGATGTGATACATCAGCTCCGCCTCGCCCTCGAGTTCGTCCATGCAACATGGACAGGCGTGCTTGATGCAATGATTGGCCTTGTCGCGTGCGAGAGCTTTCTGCACACATTTATCGACGGCGAGGAGGATCTCTTCATAAAGGTCGTAGGCGATGGAGAATTGTTCAGCAAGTGTTGAACGCGGAGGAACCTAATGTGTACGTTAGCTATTAGAAACGTATTAGAAAAAGGGAAGCTCACCAAATGCATGTCGTTGAGGCTTCTAACAAAGGCCTGGGTGGAGAGCTGGGGGCAACGCATCCTCGTCACTCGGAATAGCTCCAGCGCCCGTATGCTGATGGCATATGTATGGTAAAGAGCGGCGACGGGCATCAGGCCTTGGCGGATAAGAGCAGACGCAGTGCTGCTATCGGATTCCTCTATCACAACGTTGATTTCCCTTCTCCAAAATAAGTCAATGACCCCGAGGGTGTGAAGCATGGGCCAGGCGGAATCAGGCTTTGATGTTCCCTGGTAGGGCGCTGTGTTGTCCAATCCGTCTTCTCCGCAAGACAAAGACCAGTTGAGATACGAGTCGACCAGTTGAGGCAGTTGGGCGCGTAGAGCTTGCGTGCGACGCTCTGTGCGATTGCGACGCGTCCGCTTGTCCTTCCCTCTTTTCTGCTTGTCCAGCACGGCTCTGGAAAGCAGTGAGCACAAGGACAAAGAAAGAAAATATAATATGCACTGATACTGTGCCTCTAGGTCATTTATCAACGAATACAGCACCTCCCAAAACTCGCCGCCTGTGTTTGACATGCACGCCATGACTGCACTCCCTTGCAGAACATCGCCCATCATGTCGACATCGTCTTTGTAGTCATCCGCGTCAACGAGATCCAAGGGCTGCAGCGGAGGAGGTGCAGCTATTAAATTCTGAAGCTCTAGGCGCTCTGCAGGGGTCAGGCGGTGGATGTGTTGGACTCGGTGCTGTACGTCCTCTTCCGTAAGACGGCGCGCACGTTCAGCCGTGATGGTGCGGCGACGGATCACCCCTTGAATGGAGGAGGATGCAAAAGCCGCGGACTTCTTGCCCTTCTGGTTCGGTTTAGAGAAGCGGTTGTTGACGGATTTAATGCCGACCATGATGGAGAGGTGTAACAGGAGTAACAGGCGTGATCAGTCACTGTCACTCTCAACAAGTCTTTCAACCACCACCACCATCACCCCACCTTGGTAAGTCCGCGCTTTCGCTGCATGCACGACTACGCATCGGCGAACAAGATTAGGCCTCCCTTGCACTGGAATCAGCCATGGGGCCATGCTTGGGGGCCTCTTCTTACCCCGACGTGTTTGGTGGCGTCTGCAGCGTTTTTAGTCAACAAGGCACTGACCCTCCACTTTTCTAGGAGACTTCAGATGTCCTGGTTTGTGCGGAAGGTATGCTCCCTTTTTCTCCTGTCAATCTCGATGGTGAGCTCCTTGACAGCTCCGCGGTGGAAAGGAATTTGCCGGTGTGTCAAACACGGCCCCAGAGCGCGTCAAACCGCTGCGAGCAGCAGCTACATTCAAGCTCAAGGAGTGCTTGAAGGTTGCCGAGGACATCAGCATCGCCTACCTCCTCAGCCCAGACGAGGGGCGCAGCCCATCTGCTCCTCCGCCCCACCCAACTCCTCCACCAACGCAGTCTCCTGCAAGCTCCGCGTCAAAGCGCAAAGAGCCCGCTGAAGACGTCGAAGAGGACGGCCGATATAATCATCGACACTCCAAGCGGCGCCGCAAACACAACGAAGCCGTGTATGCATCCGGACACGTCCCCCTCCCCGGAAGCACGTCTTCGCTCTTAGCAGGCGCGTCCGCGCCCCCCATTCCCAGCGACGCGGATATCCACACATTTCCCGCCGCTCATGGTGGCTACTTTGCAAAGCCTCAACGTAAGGAGGACCTAGACATTGACTATGACAAGAAATACACGTTGGAGGAACTGGCGGCCCTCGGATTTACCTACATCGCCTGGGATGGGATGTGAGCTATCTCTCTAGTCTATGCGCTTTGTGCTCATTGTTTGTTCAGCACCCCAATCCCTATATATGACGAAGATGGGGTTATCTTTGCTGTTCTTGCAGGACGCGCTTCAGATCAGTCATACATTGACGACGCGGACAAGGCGTTCAATTTAATGGCCTCCATTGGCAAGGAAGAGGTTTGGTCGCACAAGGAGCTCCAGGAACATGCCGCGGCATGTTTATCGCCCATAATGTTGGCCTCACCGCTGGGAAGGGACAGCCGGGCCCACTACGCTTAAGCACTGGAACGCACGCCATCATCACAGCGAAGTTGCTCGGAAATCGTTCTATTAACCGACTCGCTACCTTTGCCAGCTCGTCATTCCAACGCTGGAGCCCCAAACTCTTCAGCTATTACAAGGACCATATGGACGCCTTGTATGCCCACGACCCCAGCCTTGGCCGCAACTTCTCCAAGTCAGTATTTCCCTGTACGGCGTTCAACCTCTCCCGTCGTTCGTGGGCGTTCAAGCACCGGGATAGCACCAACCTTCCTTTTGGTTGGTGCGCCATCTGCGCACTCGCCAAGAAAGGATTTCGTCCGCACTTAGGCGGCCAGATAATCTTTTGGGAGCTCCGGATGGTTGTTGAGTTCCCTCATGCCGCTACCATCCTCATTCCTTCTGCCTGTGTCACCCACTCCAATGTCCCGCCTGCCCCAGGCAACGAGCACCTTTCCTTCACTCAATTCGCCGCCGGCGCCTTATTTTGTTTTGTCGACAACGGCTTCCAGAACGATAAGCAGCTGTTCAACCGGAATAGGGCAGAGTTTCGTCGGATGGAAGCTTTGAAGAGTACGCGGTGGGAGAACGGGCTGGGACTGTATTCGACCTTGGATGAGCTTTTAGACAGGTTGGACTAGTGCCAAAGGGCATATTGTTTATTGATTTATCTATCATAACCTTCTTGCGAATGTAGTCGTAGTCGTAGCTGTTGAATACCACTCTCTTGAAGCTACTAAAGTTTATAAGGCACTGGAAACAAAGTCTGCCATACGTAGGAATCAAACTTATGGCTGGGAATATGACATGCCAAAATGCCGATGCGAACAATGTTGACGACGGCGGCGGGTATTGGGTATCTGGAGACGTCGTGAATTACCCAGGAAACCTTTAGAGGTATATGTCTTGATTATCGAAGTGGATCCAGGCTCTAGTATTCAGTTGAAAGTTCACATAGGTTAAAGTCTGATAAAAGTCTGATGAATGTCAGATTCCTAAGTGGATAGCCTTACAATTTTAAGATTAACAGTCAAGTCTTGCAATACTTGTACTCATACCATCACCTACCTTGGCGACACTCACCCGCATCACCCACAACATTGACTCTCACGATCACATGTCAGCCTCTGCTCCTGAGGCTTGCTCGGACGCGCCGCCGCCTGTTGGACCCGCCCCGCCGAAGCGAAAAGGCGGGCGACCTCGATTATATCATACGCCGGAGGAACAAGCTGAGGCTGCTCGCGAGCGTAAATGCAAATGGTACAATGTTCCAAAGTGCGTATTCTCTTCTGTATTATGATGCTATTCTGTATTGAACTATCTTACAGAAACAGACGTACGACTACGAAGGCCATGCGTGAGCACTACCACGCCACTAAGGAGCCCAAGCCGCCCAGACGCAAGAAAAGGACGGCAGAGGAGATGAGGCAGGCGGAGGAGGATGCCGCGTTAAATTCGGCCGTGGATAAGGAGGCGCACATGAAGAAATTGGATGAGGAAAGAGAGCGCGAAGCGGGGTACATGCCAACATTCTACAGCACATCTTCTACTAACAACCATAGCTCAGTGTCCAACGGGATGTTCTACGCCATCTGCGCCGCGCGCGCTTGCTCCACGCCGAGCTGCGGGCATGGACCAACTTTGACTGCAAGAAGCATATGAGGGCTTACAGTCGGCAAGTTCTACAGGACTATGGCGATGACGAGGGCAACTGCGAGAGCGCATATTCCACGGTGGATCAGGATCTTGCGATTTGGTCAGCTCGGCGTGAGGACGTCAAGGATTGCGCGAACGACATGAACACCTTAGTTGGGGCTAAGAAGGAGTGGGACGAGGCATGCCAGATGTTGGGCCCATTTGACTTAGTGCTGGATTATCTTACAGACGTTCAGGAGCAGCTACCCCGCCTTCAAGATGCTATTACGCAGCGGGAGCTCTTGTGCCAGAAGGTGTAATCTATGCTGTTCCCTTCCGCCTCATTTACATATGTTCCTGTGTAACCAACTTTGCCTGCTCATATATCTACTTTTTTCTCACAACAAACTGCAAACTAAGTGTAAGCTTTATTGAAAAGAAGAGGCATGCTATAAAAGAATAAATACAGTACAGCTACAGGCATAAAGTAATCTACGGATTGCAATGAACATAGTTGAGTTGAGATGCAAGCGTAAATAGACGGTTGGCTTCCGCCTGCGTGCGCGTAGCGCATGGAATTCGGGGAAGGTTGACGTTGGCGGCAAAGACTGCATCTCGGCCGAGATAGACTCCTGGAACGTTACCACGTAGAACGATCCAATACACCTCTTTGACGTCGCTTGTGTCGGCGTAGAAAGACGGGCAAGGAAATCCGGAGTTCAGGTCTGAGGGCGATGGAGGAGGCGTAGCCGCATTCTCATTTGCGTCGTGATTGTCGCCGCCGTTATCGCCACCACCACCGCCACTGCCGCCGCCGCCATCGCCCCATCCACCTTGCCAGCCATTTGCGTTGGGCCAACTGTTGGCATCGCCTGCTGGTGGCTCCCAAGGGTTATCATTCTGCTGACCGGCACCCCAGCTCCAATGGTGACTAGAGCCGTAAGTTGGCCGTCCATACTGAGTATTAGCGCGCCACCATCCTTCGACATAGCCGCGACGCCAGGCCTCGGTGGAATGTTGCGGTTCGAGTCTGTTAGACTGGGGTGTGGGATGGATCACCGCGTCCGGGGCGGACGTAAGGGTGACAGAGGACACCAATGAGATGTCGCTGGAGAAGCCGGACATTGAGGCGGGGATGGATGGGTTGGGGGCAATAGTTGTAGTGGCGCGCGCTGGCAGATCGCAGTCGTCCTCGCTATCCATCAGCTCAACGACAAGCGTCTGGCGATGTTTAAAGGGCACTTCAAAGGCATAGTCCGCCGCGGTGGCAATGTGGGAGGAGGAATGGGCATTGGGAACGGCAAGGCCGCCTGGGGTTTGACGAGAGGTTTGGGAGGGCCATCAAGAGGTTTGCCGGGCGACTTTTTTGGGCGGCTCTGCTTGTTAGGCGAGAGGCTGCGGGATTTTCGAGCAGACGTGGGCTGGTCCGCGACCGAGGCAAGGACCCGCTCCTGGCGTGGGCGCGCGTAGCGTCCGGTCAAGTCTTCAGGATCAGACACATATACGTCGCTATCGCCGTAGTATGATGTTCCTGCATGGATTCAGAGAAAAACAATAAAGCTGAAAAGAGAACGTACTCGGTTTGGTCAGGGTGCTTTTTGGGAGACGACTGGTTGCGCGGAGGAGTTCGTCGGCAGAAGGGGCTGCATTTTCATTAGCAGCGTCTAAGGCAGGAAAAAGAGGAAAGATCCTCACCTTTGGCTAGCTTCGTTGCTTGAGCCATGAGAGCAGGCGCTGTGAAGGATTGTCCGCCAGCAAGACGTTGGCTGAGGTTGGCAGTGAGTGTATCTGCATGATATATCAATAATCAAGAAATTAGAATAAGCAGAAAGCTCTTGTTATGAATCACCATATTTTCACATTTTCACATCTTATCATATCTTATTGGGAGCCTTGTCTTATCAACCAACGGACCGTTTCATCATCTGTTTCGTCACCGATCATACCCCTTTTCATTACCGAAGCCGTACTCATGTCGGACACACGCCCAACACATGGATGACATCATACATGCCGATACCTCATGGACTCCCTATTGTATACACACCGCCGACACTCGTAGCACACATGGTCGTTTCAGTATTATTACTTACATGCAGTCACCACTGTATTTAATGGTTTCACGGACTAGTAGCATACAACACTGGGTCAAGGGCGTGGAGCATCCCTAGTGGAAACGCGTATGGACAAGGAGTCTCAAACACAGACTTACTAGTATATAAGCAGTAGTGTAGTATCATTGTACTTTAGTTCCGATCTCGTTTATACACCTGGCCTAGCCTAGTCTTACGAACGCGAACGCTTTCTTCCTTAGTTCTTGCTGTGGTACCTGGTTGAGTCTTGTGGCTTAGTCAGTCGCTAACAGAAGATCGGAACTCCCTTTTACCACCTACCACACATCCCTGATTGTCGATCAGCACTTCGCTGTTTGATCATCGCACATTCCCCTATTCCCTTTCCTGTTTACAGATCGACGGATTCCTAATTCCAGCGCACGTCCGCATACATGTGTATTGGTCCCAGTAGCGCCGAACACGGCCATGTCAGCAGGTTCTGTCCCAAGAAGGGTCGACCCCAGACGATTCGGGGTTTATGGACCGAGATGAATGACGAGGAGAAGAAGAAGCTGGCCGAAGAGTTGGGTTTTGCGAAGCTCCCGCAGTAGACGCAGTCCTGCCGGAGCAGTCATCAAGGAAAGGGTCGTCAGATGCAGAATCTATTTACAGTACGGGTACTGAAACATCTAAAATATCATTGACGACTTTACCACCAAAACCTGCGAAAGAAAGATTTGAGCCAAATATGCCCGAGTGGATCGCACAACGGCTAAGAGAGGATGACGTGTCAAGAGCAGTGGGAATTTTGAGAGCATGGATGCCGGAGCGGAGAGAAAGAGAAGCGACAGAGGAGAAAGTGATGGCGATCAGAGCGTTGACGAAGGAAGCTGTGGTGGAAGTTGTGACAGAGTTAAAAAAGTCAAGGAAGTACATCCGGGGAACAAAGGGGCAGGACATGAAACTCCGAGTAACCATAGAGAGCGTACACACAGGCTCTGAATGGGAAACGAGTGCCCTTCTTGACAGTGGAGCAACGGGTTCTTGTGTCAATAAAGAATTCGTCGAGAAGAACGGACTCCCGATCAAGGAGTTACCGGTCAAGCTCCCTGTCTACAATGCAGATGGAACTCTAAACGAGGGAGGAGCAATCAAAGGGTTTGTGGAGGTCCGGATGAAGATCAGTGATCACGCCGAAAAGATTGAGTTGGCCGTCACCAATCTTGGCAAAACAAGTATCTTTTTGGGGCTAGATTGGTTACGATATCACAACCCCACGATCAACTGGACGGAATCCACATTGACTTTTGATCAATGCCCAGACCGCTGCGGTTATCTACCCGAGTACGACTCGCCAGAAGACGAAGGAAAAGATGTAGAAGAAAAGTTGGAAGAGGGAGAGCGCTTGTTCTGGATGGACTGGGACAACTATCGCAAAAGCGGTGAAAAGCTGAGATCACAACAGCCTTCATCTGCTGCTGCACCTTACATCGAGGAATTTTCCGATGTATTCAGCAAGGCGGACTTTGATAAGTTACCGGAGCGAAGACCCTGGGATCACGCGATAGAACTCACGCCTGGTTCCAAACCGGTCGACTGCAAGGTCTATCCCCTTAGTCCATCCGAGCAGAAGGCATTAGACGAGTTCTTGGAGGAAAACATACACACGGGACGCATACGGCCATCAATCTCACCCATGGCGTCACCATTCTTCTTTGTCAAGAAGAAGGACGGAAGTCTTCGACCCGTGCAGGATTATCGGAAATTGAATGACATGACGATCAAAAACCGATATCCCTTGCCGTTGATCCAAGAACTTATCGACAAG
Organism: Mucidula mucida; assembly: GCA_015501055.1. Classification (NCBI taxonomy): domain Eukaryota; kingdom Fungi; phylum Basidiomycota; class Agaricomycetes; order Agaricales; family Physalacriaceae; genus Mucidula; species Mucidula mucida. The sequence continues at coordinate 85,943 of JADNYV010000144.1, forward strand.
CTGAAGGGAGCGAAGTGTTTCACAAAGATGGATGTCCGATGGGGTTACAACAACATCCGGATCAAAGACGGTGATGAGTGGAAAGCGGTGTTTAGAACAAACCGAGGCCTGTTCGAGCCCTCAGTCATGTTCTTCGGACTTACAAACTTGCCGGCGACATTCCAATCGTTCATGAATCACATTCTGAAGGAGCTGATTGATGAAGGACATGTTATAGTTTACTTGGATGACATACTTATCTTTACGAACACGTTGGAAGAACATAGGCATATCGTACGACGAGTATTAGAAATATTACGAGTGAATAAGCTGTATTTAAAACCCGAGAAATGTAGTTTTGAGGCACAGACTGTAGATTACTTAGGAGTTATTGTTGGAGGAGGAGAAGTGAAGATGGATCCGACAAAAGTGGCCGTAGTGAAGGAATGGAAGGAGCCGACGAAGAAGAAGGAAGTACAGTCATTCCTGGGCTTCTGCAACTTCTACCGACGTTTCATCCGGGGATTTGCGGGAGTAGCGAAGCCATTGACATCGCTAACCGGGAAGGGCGAGTGGGTTTGGGGCATGGAGCAGCATGAGGCGTTTGAGGAGTTGAAACGGAGGATGACGGAAGAACCCGTTCTGATCGTACCACGCGACAACGGCAAGTTTCGAGTCGAGGCAGATTCCTCGAACTATGCCAACGGGGCTGTTCTATCCCAGTTCGTCGAAGGCAAATGGAGACCAGTGGCTTTCCGATCTCGCGCGTTAAATGAAGTTGAACGCAACTACGAGATCTACGACAAAGAAATGATGGCCATCATGGACTCAATTGATGACTGGAGACAGTATCTTTTAGGAGCAACAGAGACGGTGGAGGTTTTTACCGATCATCAAAACCTTCAGTACTTCCGGAAGCCGCAGAAGTTGAACCGGAGGCAGGCGCGATGGGTTACGGAGTTGGCAGAATATGACATACAGATGATTTATAAGCCAGGCAGGACGATGGGAAAAGCTGATGCCTTGTCAAGGATGACAGGCCTTGAGAAGGGGGAAAAAGATAATGAAAACGTTGTTTTGCTCAAGCCGGAGTTTTTTATTTCACAAATTCAATTTTCTTTACATACAGTAGATACACCGGAGGACGAATTACTTAACAAAATCAAACAAAGAAAAGGAAACAAAGACAGATACGTACAAAAAGCATTAGAAAACAAAGAAAAAGGATGGGAAGAGAAGGAAAATGGACTTATTATATGGAAAGATCGTATTTACATACCGAAGGACAAGGAATTGCGGGGAAGAGTTATTGGAATGCATCATGATGCACAGCTTGCAGGGCATCCCGGACGATACAAGACCCTCGAGCTGATCACACGTACCTATTGGTGGCCCGGAATCAGCCGAGACGTCCGTGAATATGTAGAAGGGTGTCAAAAATGCCAGGTTACAAAGTCACATCGCACGAAGCCGGCTGCACCTCTTCATCCTATTGATGTGCCAAGCGAGCCATGGGAGATAGTAGGGACGGACATGATTGGAGAACTGCCGGAATCGGGAGGATACAACGCGATCAGCACGTTTGTGGACCATTTCACAAAGCGATTACGCATCATACCCACACACACCACTCTGACGTCGGAAGGCATGGCACGCATTTACCGTGATCGCATTTTCCCCATACATGGGATGCCACGACAGATGATACATGACCGCGGTCCACAATACCACTCGCGTTTCATGAAGGAGTTGTACCGGTTGTTGGGCATACAAGGAAACTTTACAACGGCATATCATCCACAGGCAAATGGGCAAACGGAACGGCTGAACCAAGAGATAGAGCATTTCTTACGGTTATTTGTCAACTACCATCAGAACAACTGGCACGAATGGTTACCCTCTGCTGAATTCGTTTACAACGATCGAGTTCACTCGGCGACCAAGGTCACTCCGTTCTTCGCAGATATGGGCAGACATCCCTACAAAGGCACCGCTCCGAAAACGGCATCGAGAAACGAGACTGCGCAGGAGTTTGCCGACGGCATAAGGAAAACATGGGATGAAGTGGGATCGGCATTGAAGATGGCCAAAGAGGACATGAAACGGTTTTATGACAGGAAACGGACAGAGGCAGTGGAGTACAAGGAAGGCGACAAAGTATGGCTGGAAGGGACAAATCTCAGTACAGACCGACCAATGAAGAAGCTCGATGACAAACGATTCGGGCCGTTCAAAGTGATCAAGAAAGTCGGGACGAGCTCTTACAAGCTCCAGATTCCTCACACGTGGAAAAGCATCCATCCCGTTTCAATGAGGCCTTGTTGACGCCTTACCACGAGCCCCAATTCCGACGCAACCCCGAGACACGCGTCCACCACCTGTACTGGAAGGAGCCGAACCGGAATGGGAGGTCGAGAAAGTGGTGAATTCCCGGAAGTACCGCGGGGGTTTTCAATACAAGGTTCACTGGAAGGGTTATGGCACACACGAGCAGACATGGGAACCGGCATGCAATCTCAAAAATGCCGACGAAGCCATCAGTGATTTCCACCAACAATATCCGAACAAGCCAAAGCCACCCGCGCTTGCTCGCATTGAAGTCCCCATGTCGCAATTTCCATCACATCTTTTCCGACCCATGCCACCGCCCGATACCGAACCCCTCGACATCACGCTACCCTCTGCAGCCCTCATGGAGCGACTCTGGCGCAGAATGGAACTTGCGCCTTAAGGAGGGGGTGATGTTATGAATCACCATATTTTCACATTTTCACATCTTATCATATCTTATCGGGAGCCTTGTCTTATCAACCAACGGACCGTTTCATCATCTGTTTCGTCACCGATCATACCCCTTTTCATTACCGAAGCCGTACTCATGTCGGACACACGCCCAACACATGGATGACATCATACATGCCGATACCTCATGGACTCCCTATTGTATACACACCGCCGACACTTGTAGCACACATGGTCGTTTCAGTATTATTACTTACATGCAGTCACCACTCGTATTTAATGGTTTCACGGACTAGTAGCATACAACACTGGGTCAAGGGCGTGGAGCATCCCTAGTGGAAACGCGTATGGACAAGGAGTCTCAAACACAGACTTACTAGTATATAAGCAGTAGTGTAGTATCATTGTACTTTAGTTCCGATCTCGTTTATACACCTGGCCTAGCCTAGTCTTACGAACGCGAACGCTTTCTTCCTTAGTTCTTGCTGTGGTACCTGGTTGAGTCTTGTGGCTTAGTCAGTCGCTAACAGCTCTTACTGTAAGTTGGTTGGCTGTTGTTGAGACGTGTTGAAAACAACGGCATGTTCGAGTTCGCGAGAAACAGAAATGGAGGGCGGTTGGGAAATGGGGGAGACGAGATGGAGGCCTGCGCTGGGTTGGGATTGCAGGGTTGTCCGCAAGTGGACGTGCATCCATTTGTCACCGCTATGGACACAATGACCACGAACCCACTAGCGCCAGCGCTCAGCACATCAACAGCATTTTTGTTTGGCACATCTACCGCGTCTTCATTTGGCGCGTCTACCAGATCTTCCTTTGGTGCACTGCCGCCTTCCACCATGGAACACGAGTCCATTGACGGCCTCATGCCTTCCATCACTTGCCACACAACTTTTGCTCAGCGTAATCCCGACAAAGACATCATTCCCATTCTCGCAAAAGAGGATCGCTACAAGGCTTCTACGACGTCCGAGGCGCTTTTAAGACGCGAGCAGAGACAGGATAAAGCACACGCGCTCAATGAGGCCATCGACAAATACCTCAAGGATAACGAGGCAACAATGCGTGCTATGGCGGTGGAGCATGCCGTCTCCTATGATGTTATTCGGCAGTGCTGCACCCAAGTGTCTTTGTTCAAGAGGGAACGCGCCCCGAATCTCGCCAATGCCATTACTCATGCCCGCGCTCAGGAGCTGAACAAAGGTGCATTATCCAGCTTCTTTTTACTTCTTTCTAACAGAGTTCAGATCTACCAAAAGGCGAGCATCTGCGCTTGAAGGAGATCATGGGTAAGATCTCCAGCAAAGAAGAGACTTGGACCAATCTGACGAAGGAGGACCGGGACGAACTTATGGCGAATTTAATCGCCTGGCGATCCCTGAAGAAGACGGGCGCGCGCGCCAACAATAAAGCGGCGGCGATGGACTGTATTGCGACTGTCGGCACCTTACAAACCGAGGTGCGTACGCGTATCGTTGAGCTGAGTGTTTGGCTAACGTTCAAGCATCAGTTTAATCGTTTCCACACGCGTCACGGCACCTGGGGGTTTGCCTTCTTTGCGGGCTCCAACGTACACAACGTCTTTGTTCCAACCGTTATTGAGACACCGGGCGCCCTTGATTTCATTCCGGTCATCCTTGGGGAGTCCATTGTAGAGGTGCTAGAGTGGTTCAAGGCCTATGTGACTCTGGCAAGTTCAAGTGAGTGTTTGATGCCTTTACTACAACTTTAATCTCACACAAAATATGCAGCATCAATGGCCTTGAAGGATACGCAACGCGCCTCCGAAAGGAGCTAAGCGAGACCATCTCTCGCACATTAGGTAAGCATCCTTTCTTACTTCCGCAGGCCATAGCTGATGCGTATTCACCATAGCGCGCGCAACACATAAGAGTACAATCAAGATGTCCTACGAAGGCTACGATGTTGACATCGTCGCCAAATATCGTTTTCAAATTGTTGGATGGCCGGAGGATATACCATTCCGAGCCTGCGCCTTCATGTCACCAGAGGAGCTTTGCCGACTTGTTGATCTCTGGCGAGCTGGAGCGTGTCGGTGGGTGGCAATGATGAAGCTGCAGGTGGATGCTCACATCGCCGACGTTGCGAAGCGTGTCAAGGACGGCGAGCTGAAGAAAGGCCGAGCTGTCAGGAGCGACAAGGGCAAGAAGCGCATTCGCAGCGATGCGGGGAAAGAGAACGACTCGGACGCAGACGAGTCCAACAAGTCTGACGACGACGACGACAATGCCACACGCACCAGGCCCACGAAGCGCGCCAAGGTCGCTGCTAAAGCCCCCACCACAGTCGCTGCTAAAGCCCCCGCCACAGTCGCCAGTAAAGCTCCCACCAGAAAGAGGAGAACTTCCGAAGAGGTGGCCGCCCAGAAACAAGAAAAGGAGGCGGCGACAACGAAGAGGAAGGCAGAAAAGGAGCAGGCGAAGAAGGATAAGGCGGCGGCAAAGGAGGCCAAGAAGGATAACGCAGCGGCAAAAGGAGCCAAGAAAACTGGGAGGAAGTCGGCGCCGTCTGTGAAGTGCACGGAAAAGGTGGCGGCAATGATGAGGATGCTGCCGCCGAAGAGCAAAAGGCTCATCGTTGACAGCGACGATGAAGGGAGTGCATCGGGAGGCAGTGATGACACCGTTGAGGAGGACACGGATGATGCTGAGCTGGATGAGCTGGCAGATGATTTTTAAGCCTGTAGGGCCTCTGTAAAATTATCTATTTATTTATGAATATGTCCTACGCATTTTTGGACTGCAATTTCCTGGTATTTTAATGAGTTTTGAGTCCGACAATGGGCGGGGTGGCGGGATGATGAGCTCCTGCCCGATTTGGCAGTTGATGAAGGCGGGTGTGTCATCCGAGTAATGAGGAGGCCGTGGAAAAGTTCCGACAAGGTGCATTCCCGATTGGGAATGAGCGCGGCTGCGCGTACCCGCCTCTTACCCGCCAGAAGTCTTCAAAGTAAATTTATTACAAGTAGTAGTAGTTGTATTTAATGGCTAACTAGTGCTTGACCGCGCGTTACGGTCAAGTCGGCCTAATTAGGTGTCACACTGTGATCACAGTATGGTACCTAATTAGGTCGGAACAACGGGACTATCAGGTGTATAGGAGTGCGGCTGCAAAACTACAAGATGATAATGGAAAAATAAGGTACATTGCTTATATTGTGAATGTAGTGGTGCTTGCTGATTTTCCAAGGGAGGGTATGGAACAAAATCAGCAAGTATCTTTATTCTTTACCTGAAACACTGCTTGTTATGAATTGCCATATTTTCACACTTTCACATCTTATCATATCTTATTGGGGGCCTTGTCTTATCAACCAACGGACTGTTTCATCATCTGTTTCGTCACCGATCATACTTCTTTTCATTACCGAAGCCGTACTGAGGTTGGACACACGCCCAACACATGGATGACATCATACATGCCGATACCTCATGGACTTCCTATTGTATACACACCACCAACACTCGTAGCACACATGGTTGTTTCAGTATTATTACTTACATGCAGTTACCACTCGTATTTAATAGTTTCACGGACTAGTAGCATACAACACTGGGTCAAGGGTGTGGAGCATCCCTGGTGGAAACGCGTATGGACAAGGAGTCCCAAACATAGACTTACTAGTATATAAGCAGTAGTGTAGTATTATTGTACTTTAGTTCCGATCTCGTTTATACACCTGGCCTAGCCTAGTTCTACGAATATAAACGCTTTCTTCCTTAGTTCTTTGTCGATCGGCACTTCGCCATTTGATTGTTATGAATCGCCATATTTTCACATTTTCAATCTTATCATATCTTATCGGGGGCTTGTCTTATCAACCAACGGACTGTTTCATCATCTGTTTCGTACCGATCATACTTCTTTTCATTACCGAAGCCGTACTGAGGTGGACACACGCCCAACACATGGATGACATCATACATGCCGATACCTCATGGACTTCCTATTGTATACACACCGCCGACACTCGTAGCACACATGGACGTTTCAGTATTATTACTTACATGCAGTTACCACTCGTATTTAATGGTTTCACGGACTAGTAGCATACACACTGGGTCAAGGGCGTGGAGCATCCCTAGTGGAAACGCGTATGGACAAGGAGTCTCAAACACAGACTTACTAGTATATAAGCAGTAGTGTAGTATCATTGTACTTTAGTTCCGATCTCGTTTATACACCTGGCCTAGCCTAGTCTTACGAACGCGAACATTTTCTCTTTAGTTCTTGCTGTGGTACCTGGTTGAGTCTCGTGGCTTAGTCAGTCGCTAACAGAAGATCGGAACTATTTCTACCACCTACCACACATCCCTGATCGTCGATCAGCACTTCGCTGTTTGATCATCGCACATTCCCCTTTCCCTTTCCCTGTTTACAGATCGACGGATTCCTAATTCCAGCGCACGTCCGCATACGTGTGTATTGGTCCCAGTAGCGCCGGCTAACAGTTAGAGATAACTGCCTCGGGTGCTGGAAGTAGCCGCTCTCACGAGAACGAACTTTTGGCAGTTGCACTTCAGTGGGCGCTGTTTACGGGTCAACCCCCGTTCCCAGGAAAACTTCGGCTTACCTCACACCAGAGGGACGTCGGCTGGGCAATTGCGAACTTGTGACGAGCTCTTGGGCTCCGTAGATACATAGTCAGTAGTCGGTAAAATAGCGTAGACAGTTACGATACCTACCTACTTTACTTACCTTACGATACACACCATCATTCCCCACCCTACCAAGTCCTGGATTCTATTTCAGATCTAGGCGATCCTCCCTATTCATCCAAACCTCTATTCCCTCACCCGTTTCATCCAAATCCGCATCACCCATATCCCCACTTTCACCCTTTCACTCTCCGATCCATCACCCCGATCCATCATGTCCAACGAAGCACCCGAAGCCGCTCATCACACACCCGCTCATCACGCCAATGACAAACCAAAGGCCGATCCCTTGTCAACAAGCCTTATGACTATGACGGGGACAAGTCCAAGTACAAGAGCTGGTGGCGATCGATGTTCACATACATCCGTGACAAGAAGAACAACTCACATCGGACTCCGAAAGATGATGTTGTTCTCTCCTACATCCGAGGAGATCACGTTGATGCATGGTGAACATCGACCACCAGCTCTTGTACTTGGACTTGTCCCCGTCATAGTCGTAAGGCTTGTTGACAAGGGATCGGCCTTTGGTTTCGCATTGGCGTGATGAGCGGGTGTGTGAGAGCGGTTCGGGTGCTTCGTTGGACATGATGATCGGGGTGATGGATCGGAGAGTGAAAGGGTGAAAGTGGGGATATGGGTGATGCGGATTTGGATGAAACGGGTGAGGGAATAGAGGTTTGGATGAATAAGGAGGATCGCCTAGATCTGAAATAGAATCCAGGACTTGGTAGGGTGGGGAATGATGGTGTGTATCGTAAGGTAAGTAAAGTAGGTAGGTATCGTAACTGTCTACCTATTTTACCGACTACTGACTATGTATCTACGGAGCCCAAGAGCTCGTCACAAGTTCGCAATTGCCCAGCCGACGTCCCTCTGGTGTGAGGTAAGCCGAAGTTTTCCTGGGAACGGGGGTTGACCCGTAAACAGCGCCCACTGAAGTGCAACTGCCAAAAGTTCGTTCTCGTGAGAGCGGCTACTTCCAGCACCCGAGGCAGTTATCTCTAACTGTTAGCCGGCGCTACTGGGACCAATACACACGTATGCGGACGTGCGCTGGAATTAGGAATCCGTCGATCTGTAAACAGGAAAGGGGATGGGGAATGTGCGATGATCAAACAGCGAAGTGCTGATCGACGATCAGGGATGTGTGGTAGGTGGTAGAAAGTAGTTCCGATCTTCTGTTAGCGACTGACTAAGCCACGAGACTCAACCAGGTACCACAGCAAGAACTAAGGAAGAAAGTGTTCGTGTTCGTAAGACTAGGCTAGGCCAGGTGTATAAACGAGATCGGAACTAAAGTACAATGATACTACACTACTGCTTATATACTAGTAAGTCTGTGTTTGGACTCCTTGTCCATACGGTTTCCGCTAGGGATGCTCCACGCCCTTGACCCAGTGTTGTATGCTACTAGTCCGTGAAACCATTAAATACGAGTGGTAACTGCATGTAAGTAATAATACTGAAACGACCATGTGTGCTACGAGTGTCGGCGGTGTGTATACAATAGGGAGTCCATGAGGTATCGGCATGTATGATGTCATCCATGTGTTGGGCGTGTGTCCGACATGAGTACGGCTTCGGTAATGAAAAGGGTATGATCGGTGACGAAACAGATGATGAAACAGTCCGTTGGTTGATAAGACAAGCCCCGATAAGATATGATAAGATGTGAAAATGTGAAAATATGGCGATTCATAACAATCAAATGGCGAAGTGCCGATCGACAAAGAACTAAGAAAAAGCGTTTATTCGTAGAACTAGGCTAGGCCAGGTGTATAAACGAGATCGGAACTAAAGTACAATAATACTACACTACTGCTTATATACTAGTAAGTCTATGTTTGGACTCCTTGTCCATACGTTTCCGCAGGGATGCTCCACACCCTTGACCCAGTGTTGTATGCTACTAGTCGTGAAACTATTAATACGAGTGGTAACTGCATGTAAGTAATAATACTGAAACAACCATGTGTGCTACGAGTGTTTGGTGGTGTGTATACAATAGGAAGTCCA
>JADNYV010000145.1:0-95259 GCA_015501055.1 Mucidula mucida
AAGATTTTTGACTGTTGTGTCTCCAGACAAGGGTATTCTGACTGTGGTCAAAGCCATAGAGCTTACCTTTGCCATATAAACGTCAAGAGAACAAAATTATGCTATGCACTTGCCGCCCGCTGCATCCCGCCCCAAGCCACGGCCCAAGCCAGAGCCAGGCCAGAGCCGGCCGTGAGTCACGGCTCCGGCCTGGCTTGGGAGATGGCAAAGCCAGAGCTTTGAAAAGCCAGGCCAGGCTGGCGGCTTCAGGCCAAAGCCGGACCAGCAGATCACTATTCGTCACAAGGGAGACACGTTGGGTCGCCTCCAACTGTCCAAGAATCTCAGCCAGTTTATTGACTGCGTCGTTGGAAGGCAGAGGTCGCCTTTCAGCTGTCATCTGCTTCATGAACTGGTGTAAGTTGCAAATACGAGTATCACTACCAGATGGATCCACTTTGACAAAACCATAGAGGGAGAAATCTGACCTCCCGCATGCATTATTCGAATACCCATGAGTGCCATCGCATCCAGCTTCAAGAAGAAGCACCAACCGGCGCCTTCAATGGCGGAAGTGGATGTCGTGGGGAAGAAAGCGACACGCCGCTCACCCCATAGTTGGCCTGCCGCACGTACTCCAGTAGCCAATGCCGTCTGAGGGAAAAGCGCGGAGTGCCCAGCGGAGGATAAATACACACCGTTTTCGGCTTCGGTAAATGGAAGCAAGACGTCTGTCAGGGCCTGCACAATTTGTGGGGGATGAAGAAGGGGAATCGAGGAAATCGAGGGACTACTGGAATTGGTCCAATTCAAGGGATGCACGAGCTGCTCAAGAGTGCTATACGTCTCAGGACTAGCTGCAATCGACGTGGCAAGTTCGTCGCAGGTTACATTGGTCCTCAGCAAGACGAGGCGTCGTATATCCTGCATATGCAGGGCGGCCGCAATGACCGTGCCGAAAGTAACATTAGGATTGCCCGAAAAGTTGAGTGTCGAGGGACCTTCCTCTCAAAAGGAGAGCACAATTCTGATGATTTGCTCGCAGTTCATAGTGAATCCAGAGAGGTCCACGACATCGTTGTCAGTACACTCGAGATCGCACCTGACGATCTCAGCGATTAAGGGAATTGCGGTGTCAGGCAAGGGAGAGATATTCCGGAGAGCTGCCCTAATCAATGGTAGTTTATCTGGCATCCAAATTAGCTTTTCCACTTCTTGGGTGTCGTTGTTCGTTATAGCAGCTTCAACCGCTGGACCGATAGTGAGTTCGGCTAGGCGAGGGATAGAAGTTGGGGCGGCACTGGAATCGGTAGGTGAGACGGGGACATTGTCGAGTTTTTATTCGTGTGGCCATGCTTCTGCAAGGACTTGCAGCGTGAGAAGACGCGTCTCTTTCAAGATTTCGCCATAGAATCCTGCATAGTCCGAAGCGGACAGCGGCTTGCGTATGCTCTGATGCGCATAACAATATGCAGCGTCGAGCGTATTGCTGATATCAATGTCGATATTCCTTCATCGTTATCTGCGAAGAAACTTAGCTCGGCGCCACGACGCGGAGAACCAATCATACTGACCCCCGGCGAAGCTGCCCATGCCTGCATGCAAAAGAGCGTTGGAAAAGGATACCCCGCTGAAGTATGGCTCTGTGGGATCTTGAAGGTCGATGTCCATGCCTGTGCGAGCAAGAAAGCACTGTATGGGCATGGTGCCTTGGGGATGGCTGGCCGTTCGCCAAATCTTCCATACTTCCCTTGTATGATACGATCTCGTCACGAACGATCTCAGCATTGTCCTTCTGCTTCAAGAGAGTAATAGGACGACGAGTGGCATCTATGGGGAGGCGACCATAGCACCACTGATGGTGCCAGGCAGCGATACAACGATAGTAGGCTTTCGTGCCGCCGTGAAGGACAACTTTGGCGATGAGGAAGGCTTGATGTCTTTGTCCCATGGTGGTGGTGGTGGTGGTGGTGGTGGTGAAAGGACTCAGAAGGCCAGTTTTAGAGTCAGATCAGAGGAGACAAAGAAGCAGGTAACAAAGAAGACCATTCAAGCTGCAGTGTAGCCAGAAGCTATTGTTCTTCCTAAGGCCATTCAGGATGCGTTCAAAGCGCCATTCAGTATTTAGCATGAAGATTTGTTGCAGGATGATAGAGTTTAGAGACATAGTCAGAGTAGTAGTAGTAGTAGTATTAACCACGAGGGTCAGTGCCGACGGAATCGTTACCACGCGTCATAAACACCGAAAAAGGCAAGTCTGCTCTTGACCTCCTTCATGAATCTAGCTCGACATTCAATCTCTGCTACCGCTCCCGTCCACATTTTTGACGCCCGTTTCGATTCCGACTGCCAAATATTTACCACCGCCACGCCTGCTGGCTTAGCCGTGTATCGTACATGGCCGCTCACATTGATTCGCAAGCGCGGTCAGTTATCGCCCATCATTCGCGATAGGTACTCTGATACTTTCCTTAGAATTTACTGGCGGAACGTTGTCCACAGTCGTTCCTCTACATACATCGTCTTTGCTATTCCTCGTCGGTGGCGGTCGCAGTCCGCTATACCCGCCTAATAAAGTCATCATATGGAACGATCACCTGGGCTGTGAGGTCGCAGAACTCGAGTTTCGAGAACGGGTACGAGGGCTTGCATGCAGACGCGAATGGCTTTCAGTTGCTCTTCGGCGTCGGGTCGTCGTCTTTGAAATTGGTGAACGTGTAACACGATTCGGTGAATGGGATACTTGCGATAATCCCAAAGGCAGGTCCATTTCCCGCATCGGATCATACGTCCTTATGTGTGTACACCGCAGGTCTTGTAGCTATTGCTACTGCTGAACATTCTACGTTACTCGTAATACCTGGTCGCCAAATGGGCCATGTACAACTTGTCCATCTCCCTCCATGTCGTGCTCCCCGGCCTAAGGCTCCTCCTGCACCATCGACCAACCAGAAGGCACCTCCCCCTCCAACGACACACCCTGTTTCTATCATAGCCGCTCACACGACCTCACTTACCACCCTCACGTTGCCACCATCTGGCAGATTACTTGCCACGACCTCTTCGCGCGGTACTCTAGTCCGCATATGGGATTCACACTCCGGGAAGCTGATAAGGGAACTCAGAAGGGGAACCGATAAGGCTGACATATTCGGTGTAGCATTTCGCCCAGATGAGCAAGAAATGTGCGTCTGGAGTGACAAAGGCACTGTGCACGTCTTCAACCTTGTCGCATCTGGGGCTTCGTGAGTTGTGTTTAGACCTACCTACACAGCCAACTTATGCCTTACATATAGCAACCGGCAGTCGTCGTTCTCTCCATTAACGACCTTCTTACCTCTACCCAAGTACTTTGAATCTGAGTGGTCTTACGCTCAGTACCGGATCCCAGCGCAATCCGCCCATATATCCCTTTCGTCTACGCACAATAAGCGATCACCCACGGCTGATATACCTGATGAGGAACGATGTGTAGTTGGGTGGATTGAAGGCCCTTCTAGTGACCCAAATCAACCAATGAATGAATACCAACTAGTTGCTTTGACATATACGGGGGGTTGGTACCGTTTGTCTCTGCCCAGTTTTAGCAACTCTACTGTACCATCTAACGCTATCCCGCCCTTGTCCACGTCTCCTCCAGGACATAGCTCGACCGTGCGGCCTCGAGCGTCCAGCGGAGCTTCTTTAGCGGGGAGATCGGAGAAGGGCAAAGAGAAGGAAAGGGAGGGGAAGGAGAAGCGAGATTGTATCTTGCAAGAGTTCAGACGCTACGGTAGGTGGGACGGTTGGGGCTAGTCTGCTGTTTTGGTTAACCCTTTGCATCCTTCATTCATGATCTCGTCTCATTCACGCACATCGCATGTATACTACCATGACTCTCTTGTTGTACAAACCTATCTAGTAGACATAATATGTTAGAACGAATTACACTATTCCCAGTGACTTTCTCTTTCGATGATAGGGCATATGATTACTAGTACTCATGAGGTCAAGTTGGTGCTTCTAAGTCCCATGGATAGTATTCACAGGCGATCAGCGGTCCCATCCATGTGTTCCTGCTCGTATACTTGGCTGACCGGATGCTTGAATGATGCATGATGACGGTGCGATGAACGGTTGAATGAGAACACGGACGTTATACGAAGCAGTTTAGTGTTCCGGGTCAAGAATGTTTTGAGCTTGTGCCTTTCACTCGTGGTATCGCTTCAATGCTAGGTACCGGGCGGAACGCTTTTCACCGAAGGAACAGGCTTCTGAGCAGTTATCTTGTTTGTATCTTGTAATCAATAACACAGGTCATAGTCCTGAATTCGGCCGGCGGGAATGAGGGAGAAGAGCTTGCTCTGTTGAGCACTAACATCAATGAGGCACCTTTTGCGCCACAGATAGACATTAACCACGTGTCAATCAGTTGACGTCATCGCAGCTTTCCTCTTTTTACCTCCATGCTTGAAAAGCTAACAGGAGTCGCTTCGTCGCGCGCGCAGTCAATGCCAGGAATACTCGTCTGTTTGAGTTCTTATTGGATATATGCACAGTGCTTCTATCTGCATACCGAGCTGTGGGGAGCGCCGTGTCCTTCCGCAGCCTGCACGATATGATGTTTGGTGATCTGCATGCCTACATGTGGAGTACTACTTGCGCTTTGGAAGTCTGACCTTGAATGGACGAGCATGGCATGCATCCTGACTAACTGTATTTCAAGATAGCCATTCCAGGCGGGCAAGGTGTTGTAAGCCGGTTAAGCGTTCATAGCTCATCTCGACATCATTACCTGCCGGCAAAGGTACGAGCTTGTTGTCTGCCGTACCTTCTGCGACCCTCGGGGACAGAAACTTTCTCATGCATAGGCCAGATATAGGCCAATGTTGGCCGGCACGGGCAAAAGTGAGCCGACTATCGCCATGTTCGTTTTACGTCCACTACTATAGTTCCATCACTTGCCAGCCTTTCGGCCACGTCACGAACTCCAGGCGTCTTCCCCGATGATCCGTCCCAATCCTATTCGGACTGTCTAAGTCTCTCATATATTTTCTGGGACCGTGGTATCCCGACGAGTACTTCTATTGCTGCGTATACGCCTCATCCCTGCCGGGTATGGTGGTCTGGACACAGGTCTTTTTAACTTCGATGCTTTAGGAGCCAAACGCCCCGAGATACCGACCCCGTCGACCCTGGAAGGTGCAGCCCGTCGACTTGCCTCCGGACTGTGTCACTTGCCTGAACAGTAACCATCAGAACAGTTGCAGTACACTGTTGTTGGGACCTCGCATCTCCCGCGGCTTTGGTGGGCGCTCTGCCGTGCGCAGTCGTACTTTGGCCGTATGTAGTCGAGTACAGACGGGTTCTATCACGAGTGAAACCGTTATGGAACAACCCAGTGACGCAATCTCATGAAGTGTTTTTCAACAACTGGAACAACTGTACGCTATCCGCAGTTCGTACTGTGCAACTTCTCGAAGTATAGTCACCTTCGCTTGGATTAGCGCAGCTATAGCAACATCAAATCGATCCTTCCTGCACCGTTGCTCACTTCTACCATCGTGTTGGGTCCTCTATTACTCTGCAGTCGAAGGCCAAATTTATCCCAACGCAGCACCTTTTCCTCTCTTATGATCATCCTGTGTTACCTTCCGAACTTGCAGGAACTCTGGAATTAAATTTTTGCTTATACGGCGGAACCCTCTGATTCGGTGGAGGATTTGCCTTGATGAGGCACCCCCAGATTCTGCACATGGCGGTCCATCACAGATGTCATAAATCTCAGAGATCTATCCGACGGTCGCCCTTGACTTTCTTTCGCGTCAATGTTACTGTACGAGAATCGGCGTCTTCACCACCGCGTATAAAGACGTCTACCGTTTCGGCCTGGTTTCTTCATACCTTCCCTTCAATCATCCAGTCTTTTCCTCCTGACTTTCTTTCCTCCTGAGATGTTTCCAACCCTCACCGCCTTCGTTTCTCTTGCCCTTCTTGCTCGTACATCCTTCGCTGCAATCGGTCCTGTCGCCGACCTAACTATCGCCAATGCTGATGTCGCTCCCGACGGTTTTACGCGCACTGCAGCCTTAGCAGGAGGCAATGTTAGCGGCGTTCTCATTACGGGAAATAAGGTATCCTATATTGCGCCTCTGCTTTGAAGTACATGCTAATCGTGGAACATAGGGCGACAACTTCCAGATCAACGTGGTTAACGACCTGGACAACAGCAACATTCTGCAGAGTACTACAATCGTACGCCTCTCAATTTCAATGAGTGGGCTGAATGAACTAATTGTTACGTTCTAGCATTGGCACGGATTGTTTCAGGCTGGCACAAATTGGGCTGATGGACCTGCCTTCGTCAATCAATGCCCAATCGCCAAGGGCAACTCTTTCCTCTACGACTTCACTGCCGTTGATCAAGCGGGAACCTTTTGGTACCACTCCCATTTGTGTACGTATGGGTCTATACTCGGTGTGGGTATATCTAAAATCTCCTGTCTTTCAGCCACGCAGTATTGTGATGGTGTTCGCGGACCCCTTGTCATCTACGACCCGGATGATCCTCACGCTGACCTGTACGATGTTGACGATGGTGAAGTCATTCACTGCCTCCTCTTGGGCTTGCTGACTCTGGAACAGAAAGCACTATTATCACATTGGCAGATTGGTATCACTCGTATGCCAAAGATTTGACCTTCCCGTAAGTTCCTGCGTGTACGTGTTGTCTAGAGTCTAACGTTTGCCTCTAGAACCTCGGATTCTACGTTGATCAACGGTCTTGGCCGGTGAGCGAAGAGAGCTCAACGTTAACATCTATTCTGATTTTCATTAGCTGGGCTGACGACCCGACAGCTGACCTCGCCGTCATAACAGTAGAGTCTGGGAAACGGTACGCCGCGCAGTTGATCAAACATTGTTCATAGTCTGACGACCGTTATGCAGATACCGTTTCCGTTTAATCAGTATCTCCTGCGATCCGAATTTCGTGTTCGCAATCCAAAATCACAACATGTAAGATAGAGCATGCTGTTCTCTCGGTTGCCCATTGATATCACGTGCAGGACTGTCATAGAAGTGGATAGTGTCAATCATGAACCGTACGTTGTCGACCAGATCCAAATCTTTGCTGGACAGCGGTACTCTTTCATCGTGAGTCAAAGTTTTTGAAAAAAATTCGGTATTTGGGACTAACACGTTTTCTCTCCTAGCTGACCGCCGATCAGCCTGAGGATAACTACTGTAATAATCTCAATGTTTCGTCTTCACGACAAGTAGCTGATAGATTTGTAGGGATACAAGCAAACCCTAGCCTTGGTACCACCGGCTTCGACGATGGCATCAACTCTGCCATTCTTAGGTATTCCAACGCAGCGGCTGAGGAGCCTGCAGCCGCTACCCTCACCAGCGTACTTCCTCTGAATGAGACCGACCTTGTGGTATGTGGTTCTTTCGGTTCCTTATGACCATCGTTGAAAACGATGCTTTTCAGCCTCTCGAGAACCCTGGAGCTGTATGTTTCCTGTCAGAATGTTAGAATCGACTGGCTCATGTATCCTCCAGCCCGGAGAAGCCGTTGTTGGAGGCGTTGATTTGGCCATCAACCTAGCCTTTGGCTTCGACGTATGTTCCTTCGTCTTGCGCCACCACGCCGCCGTCTCATCCCTTTCTAGCTGACGACTTTCCAATTCACGATCAACGGCGCTTCATACGCTTCTCCTACCGTTCCAGTCCTTCTCCAAATTCTCAGTGGTGCCCAAGATGCTACTGATCTTCTTCCTGGCGGTTCTGTCTTCTCCCTTCCAGCAAATTCTGTTATTGAATTGTCCATGCCCTCTTTGGGAGTTGCTGGTGGTCCCGTGAGTTCTGATAACTAGTGTCAAAATTTTGTTACTCACGTTGGCACAATTAGCATCCTTTCCATCTTCACGGAGTATGTTCATGCCGTGTCTACACTCTAAAAGCTTCTAATTGGTTTCAGCACACTTTCGACGTGGTCCGCAGTGCGGGAATGGACACTTACAACTATGAAAATCCTGTCCGACGTGATGTTGTCAGTCTTGGTGCAGCTGGGGACAACGTTACAGTCCGGTTCACAACTGATAATCCCGGCCCATGGTTCCTTCACTGGTATGCTTCCCTCTCTGTTGCTTGATTGCCCGCTTACCTGAGTGCGCTTCAGCCACATTGACTGGCATCTTGAAGCGTAAGTAATTCAGGTTCTGTCTTGTACCCTTTATTAAAGATTTCCCAGAGGTTTTGCTGTTGTCTTTGCTGAGGACACGGCAGAGTGGAATTCTTCCATCGTCCCTTCGGAGGCTTGGTCGCAACTCTGCCCAATCTACGACGCTTTGTCAGACTCGGACCTGTAGATTATCATCGCACGCCGTTGGACATTCTTCGCTCTCTTGTTTTCGCCACTCGTTTCAACTGTTGGGGTAACTGGATGTACAATATGTAGTATCATTTAGCGCTGTAGCTAGATACAACGCACGGACTCTGGCGCAAATGCCAAGTAAAACCTTGAAACTAGGAAGTCGTACTTACTCCGAGTAACACCCGAAAAAGAGTTCGTTCGTTGGTTCTGTTCGTCTTGTGTTCGTCTCTCCGATCTGCCCGCGTTATCTCGAATTACCCGGATCATTGCGACACTCTCATCACCGATTCATCACTCAACGTTACTGTTAGACCTGGAGAATGGCACCGTTGCAGCCGGCAATTCGTGTTGGAACGACGTCTGGCTTGCATTCCGGTTCAACAATCCAAATCAACGTCTCGGTGGAGCCTCGGTTCCATAGGCCGTTTTCAGTCTTTCTCAAGTTGTTCTCACACAGCCTTGTCCTCCAGCATAGTAGACGATCAAAAACACCTGCATCTTGAGCTGAAAGGGGCGTTGAATTTTAGGAGCCCTCGTAAATACGGTCCCAAAATCTAGGAGACTTGAAGACCTCGCAGATCGTAATTACGGATATCACCGCCTCACCTTTCAGGAGCACCATACTTGGCTTACAGGCCAGCTCAAACAATTCAGGCTTTCAGGGTCGTCTCGTAATGCACCCATCAAGACGAGACGATTTGCTTATTTTCGGAGGCTTCGATTCCAGAACATAAGGTATGTCTTGGTCCAGTGACATGCGCTGATCCTAGAAATATTGAATGCTCTCAACTTGTTCTTCGCCAGCGATACCTCCTCCCACCATGAAATCCGTCACCTTTTTGCGCAACACCTGGCGCAAGAAAGATAAGGAATCTTCTTCATCCGACGCATCTACATCTACAGAGCTAGCGTCTAGCTCATCGCAATCCCTGTCACCTCCAAGCAGTAGCCGAAGACTCTTTTTCGGAAAACTTAGCTCACCATCTGTTTCTCCCACTCATTCACAACGGTCGACTCCACCTCAACGGCCTCCTCGTCCTCCTAGTTTAGATCTTTTTACCGATCTGAAGGACACTCCTACGTCTTCATCTAGCAGCTTCGACATGGCAGCAGACATTGCCATCACTCCCTCTCCACCGATGTCTCAATCAGTGAGCATGTCGAGTCGTTCATCATCCGAGCTGGATGGCGTGTGGAACGATTTCCTCACAGACATCCGCGAAGATGTACGGCCTTCGCATGTCTATCCATCTCTTAATAGACAATCCCAATACAAGACTTTCAAGTCTGACACGGTCGACGCGATGCTTGATCCGTCTGCACATTCTCTTCGCACGCGCTATCAAATCACCGGCTCGACGCCCCATCTTCCCTACGTTAAACTACATAGTCCAGACAACACATATCCTCGGATGAGACGACCTATGCTCTCACCCAGCGTTTCTGTCGTGGCTCCGAGGCCAGAAGAATCAGAAACAGATTTTTCTCTATCACTATTCCCAGCCCCTCCGCCTTTGCGAATCCGCAAAAAGGTGCCGAAAGCCCTCATTTTGCGGCCCAGTGCACATATTGTTCCCTTGCCTCCTTCCCCTGCTTCGTTTTCCACCGGAACCGATTCTAGGGATACCACGCCACTGGCTACGCCTGTCACCCCAACTTACCCGACTATTTCTCGTAAAACCTCCGGATATAATCTCTCATCGGCTCAGGCGAGCCTCTCGCCGCCTTCTACTCCCTCTCCTTCACTTCCTAATACGCGCCGGCAACTACCACGCGTTGAATATGAGGAACACTCATATTTTGCCTATAATCACCATCGAGTCACTGCGAGCGACACTCTTCAGCGACCATATAAAAACCATACCAAATTTCTCTCCACACTCGAAACTACATCGAGACGGTCTAACCCGACTTTGGTTATGGTTCGTGCCAGCGCGCGTCTTCCTCCTGTCTTCGAGGACTGACACCCTTTGCAGGACACAGGCAGTCCAGTAAAGGCCCACAATATACAGTGGGGATACGCAGTCTGAACTATTGTTATATATAATTGCAGTGTAGTCTCACTTTCGTTTACCTATTTCGTTTGGATTGTAGTTCTAGTACTGGATGGAAGAAAAAGCCAATGTAATTGTTACTATAATAATTTATATCACACTATACGTACTTTCTGCAGGACAGGTGTAGGACTAGCTATCCTTTTTTGACTGTGACACTGGCTTCTGGATAGCTGAAGGCGTGTCTTCTAGCAATGATGCAATTATGTAGGCGACGAGGACAAAGTTGGCCGCGACAATGGCAGTGATTGCTGCCCAGGTTGCGTTGCCTGTCAGTCGATAAGATTTCGGTCAAGAAGAATGATGTTCAGATAGTGTACCATTCCAGACATAGCGCAGCGACAGGTAATATGAAGCGAGTGGAAGAACGCCCAGTGAGAGGCTAAAGACGACGAGTTTTGCGAGAGTACCGCTACAAGAGAGCCTTAAGATATCTCAGGATTGGATATCTAGAAACATACCCAGAGGCAGCCTGGGCGGTGACTTTGGAGCCCACAGTTTGCTCCATACCGTTCGAGGAGCGGAAGCAAAGAGAATTATGTCACGTGTAGCCAACGCGCTTGTCTTCTCCTTCCATCTGCTGATTCTGCTCCCTATAAACTTATGTTTCTTGGACGTTCCAGACGCCGTTTACAATGAGCACGTCGACTGACCATAACGAGGAGCAGCTGGAGCGGCCGCGGTCGCCGTGGTTGGCATGGATCAACGACATACAAGCGTCGGAATGGGACATCCTAATTTACTCGACGGCTTTGAAACTCATGCTATTTCCCGCATAGTGCGTATGCTATTCTGTATTGCTTCCTGCGGCTCTTAAAGTGATTAGTCGCTCTACCGACTTTGAGGTACACCGGAACTGGCTAGCCATTACCTATACACTTCCCATATCCAAGTGGTACTACGATGTGCGTGCTGGACTCGTTCTTCCGCCTATGGTCTAACTCAACTTCAGACGACGTCAGAATGGAGTAATGTACTGCATATCTTCTAGGTGCAACGTTTTAACACGTCTCGCAGCGCTCGACTATCCGCCGTTCTTCGCTTATTTCGAGAAGCTGCTGTCTGTACCTGCGGCTCTCATCGATCCTAAAATTGTCGACTTGAATAACATTAACTACGATGCGTGGTCGGTCATAGCCTACCAGCGCTCGACTGTGATACTGTCGAGCTTGTACTCGGTGCTGCTCTCCTTAGGTGTGATTGCTCCTGCGTCCAGTACCCTTCCGCCTAACCCAGGACGTAGATTCATTCGAGGCTCGATTGACCCAAGGATGCAACGTATTGTCTCCATGTCACTGTTCTTGCATCCTGGCTTCATAATAGTCGATCACATTCATTTTCAGTACAATGGATTCATGTTTGGAATATTGCTATGGTCCATCCTCATGGCTCGAAACGTGCGTTTCTGGACATTTAGACTGAGTTTCGCTCAAGACGTTCTAGGGTCATAAACTACTAAGCGGGATACTCTTTGCTGTTTTACTCAATTTCAAACACATATACATGTATCTCGCTGTGAGTCGTCCTTCCTCATTTGTGCGCTGAACTGACGAGTTTCTTAGCCTGCTTATTTTATATACCTCCTTCGGGCGTTCTGTTTCGACGGTGCAGGTCGTTTACAGATCAAGAACTTTCTAGCATTAGCCAACTCGGTCATTGCCGTGTTCGTGCTGTCTTTTGGGCCCTTTGCAGCTATGGGTCAAATTCCACAGGTCTTGAGCCGATTATTTCCTTTCACGCGAGGTCTTAACCATGCGTACTGGGCTCCCAACCTATGGGCGCTAGTAACCGCGCTAGATCGCGTGCTTCTACGATGTGAGGTCATGCTCCGTTATAAGCGCGTCATTCCTGACTGTGTTCGTTTCAGTTGCCAGACAAGTTGGAGTTGAGGTCAATACAGCTGGTGTCGCGTCTACATCGCGTGGACTAGTTGGTGACACCGTCTTCGCTGTTATACCAAACATCCAGCCAATTCACACTTTCACAATAACGTTATTGTTCCAATCGGTACGATTAGCCATCTAGGCTGGTACTTGCAGCTCATTCTCTTAGTAGATCGTGCTCACCAAGCTCTGGCGCACTCCAAGCTACAAATCGTTTCTGACTGCCTTGGTTCTTTGTGGCTATGCGTCCTATCTATTTGGCTGGCATGTCCATGAGAAAGCAGTGCTCCTAGTCCTCGTTCCTCTCAGGTGCGTATCTGCTCTTCATGATGGATTTGCCTTTGACCTGTCGCAGTCTGCTTGCAGCCGAAAGGCAAGCGTACTTCCGGACTTTCATCATAGCGAGCGTGTCGGGAATATTTTCCCTCTTCCCACTGCTGTTCACGCCCGCAGAATCCTTTATTGAGATTCTGTATTCCGTGATATGGCTTTCGCTTGTCTACCAGCCGCTGTCAAGAAGGGTGTACGAGTAAGTACGATGCTTCACCCTCTCGATCCGTGACTGAAAAGCTCGGAAGACTGCCACGTTCGTTATACTACGTCGTTCTGGACATCGTCGAAAGACTCTATCTGGTAGGGTTCATTGTCCTGCAACTCTTCCTCTCGTATTGGTACATTTCTCGAGGATCCGGGGAGCAGATGCAGTTTTTGCCTTTGATGATAACAAGTGTATATTGTGCTATTGGGCAGATATGGGGTTTCATACGACTACTCTACATCTACATAAATGACGAGACGGCTTATCAAGGTCAACTCAATGAAATATAGAGACTTTGTACGTCAGACAGGGTAGAAAATCAAAGTTGTCTCCTGCCATCGCGCTCGCCGGATGAGCACGTGGAACCGGCTGGTGTTACAACGACGTGCACTGTCCAGTGTTTTCAACATGATGCTTTACCCCAACAGCCCCGAAGCTGCGAAGCGATTGTTGACCTTTCTGAATGCATCGCCGACGCCATTCCACGCCGTTCACAACGCTGGAGTGCGCCTCGAGTCCGCAGGCTTCCACAGGGTGCGTGCGATGGCTTCAGATTAGGGATACGGCTCACTGGCGATAGCTACGCGAAGTGGACAACTGGGCAAACATCATTAAGCCCGGCGGAAGTTACTATTTCGTACGGTGAGTGTCATTCATTATTGTTTGATACCATTTTCTTCATGGCCGCACCAATAGAAACCAGGCTGCTTTGGTCGCCTTTACTCTGCCTCCCCAATGGAAACACGGAGCCGGTTTGAGCATCGTCGCTACTCACGTCGATAGTCCCAACTTGCGAGTCAGTTTTCGCTCTAATTTGCATGACGAGGCCGTCTGATCAGTCTGTGTAGGTCAGACCCATATCCAAGAAATCCAAAGCTGGATACTTGCAGGTCGGTGTCGAAACATATGGCGGAGGTACTGTCCTTGCTTTTTCTTGCTCCAAATGCTTAATCAAAACGAAAGGGATATGGCACTCATGGCTTGACCGCGATCTGTCACTGGCAGGACGAGTCATTATCTCCGACTCTGCTGGAAACTTTACCTCGAAACTCGTCAAGATTGAGCGGCCGCTGTTAAGGATACCGACTCTGGCTATTCACTGTGCGTCTCCATCATCATTACGAGCGATATGTGTTGATCATATCAGTGGACAGAAATGTCAATGACACACTCAAGTTCAATCAGGAAACAGAATTTGTCCCCATTCTTGGCCTCATTGCATCCAACTTGAACAAGAGCAAAACCGAGTCTCCGGCATCTGAAGAAAGAGCATCCAGCGTCCAAAAGAACCACCATCCTGAGCTCTTAGCACTCTTGGCCGGAGAGCTATCAGTCGCGCCTGAAGAAATTCACGACTTTGAACTGTATGTCCTTGTCATATCGAAGCAGATACACCTGCTGACGCATTTCATAGGGCATTATACGATACTCAACCATCTGTTCTAGGAGGTCTAGATAACGAATTTGTGTTTAGTCCCCGCCTTGACAATCTATTCTCATCGTAGGATTTCTTGAACCTTTCCACGGATTTCCACTTATATGTTCTTCCAGCTTCTGCGCCGTCGATGCGTTGTCATCCTTTGCCTCGTCAGCCAACGTGGCCACGCTCGAAGGAAACGTCAACTGCATTGCTCTTTTCAACCACGAAGAAATCGGCAGTGTGTCTATGTCGGGAGCAGAATCCAACCTTATTCCTTCGCTTCTAAGCCGCCTATCTCCTACGCCGGAGTCTACGGCCGAGTCTATCGCTCGATCCTTCTTGATTTCCTGCGATATGGGGCATGCCATTCACCCGAACTACACGTCTAAACACGAAGAGAATCATGCGCCACTTATCAACGGTGGCGTTATTATCAAGACGAATGCCAAACAACGTTACACCAGCGATGCGGTCAGCACGTTTATGGTCAAGCAATTGATCCAGAAAAAGGGAGGTAAAGTTCAGGAATATGAAGTTCGGAATGACATGTGGGATTTTGATTTCATTCTTGCGTCAAACTACTTCTGACAATGTTGCCTTTAGGTCTTGTGGCTCCACTGTAGGACCTCACTTGTCAACTATTGGCATGCGGACAGTTGATATCGGGATGGGTATGCTCTCGATGCATTCTATCAGAGAGACCGGGGGATCACACGACGTGCAGCACGCAATCGATTTATTCACTTCCTTCTTCGAGGGTTTTGCTAATCTTGATCAAAAGCTGACCGCGTAAGTAAACAGTTGTACTTGCTTCGGCAGAATCGCTACGTTGCTTTGAAGTGGACATTGGGCTAGTTCCTACTTATAGGTAAATAACTTGCGCACCTGCCTCCGACTTCTTGCCTTACACTCTGAGCGGGTCATATCTCCAATGCAATTACATGTTCATTTCACCGACGTGCCACCAGCATTCTTTAAAACCTCGGGCATTAGAGGGCTAAGATTCCAGCAGCGTTCGTGATGAAGCCCTTTCAGCTTCTGCTCGCGCTTTTTGCCATAATTTCATGCTGCCCGATCGCTTGTCATAGATTCACTTACAACGCGCCAAACTGGCAAGAAACTGGTGGTCCTACCGTTGGGAGGTATGTCCGCGGCGGCTGCCTCACGCCTCATCGACGATAGATTCGATTACCTTTGGCATCGGCAGCTCCGACGGTAACGCCTACCGTAACGATCTTCATCGTCTTCTAGATGCCCGCTTCAACCAGATCGATATGATTGGGTCCATCAAAGCGGGCACGATGGCGGACAACGACAACGAAGGTCATAGTGGTTTTACTATTGCTCAAATCGCGGCCGATGCCGGAGCAATAGCCTCCCTGGCCCAACGCCCGGATGTTGTGCTCCTCCACATCGGGACGAACGATATGGGGTTGAATTCCGATATAGCCAACGCGCCTGCGAGACTCGGAAGCCTCATCGACCAGATATTCACAGCGAGTCCAAACGCCACACTCATCGTTGCCCAGATTATATTCTCAACGTTCAGCACTACGCAGTCGCGTATCGTAGACTACAACGCCGCGATTCCTGCTGTTGTGGCGACGCGACGGAATGCGGGCAAGAAAGTATTGGTGGTCGATATGGGGAATATCCTGACCAATGCAGATATGTCGGATGTCGTGCATCCTAATGACCAAGGGTATACGAAGATGGCGACTGTGTGGGACCAGGGAATGCACGCCGCGAGTGACTTGGGTTTCTTCGATGATCCTACCGGTCCCACAGACCCGGGACAAACCACCACTACCGCTAGTTCAACGACGATTACTACGCCGACTTCTACCACAACTACGTCAGCACCAGGGCCTACTCAGACTCACTGGGGGCAATGTGGTGGCAAGTCATTTCGAATATGTTCCGCGAGTGCCCACTGATTCAATTCTGATGAACAGGTCAAGGATGGACGGTAAAGCCTCGTTCATATTCCCCTCAAGCGACTGAATATAACGGTTGCAGGGACCTACAGTATGCCAGTCTCCGTATATCTGCACAGCTAGCAATCAATGTACGATGCCTGTCTCATCTTCTCTGTCCAGGCGCTGACGCCGAGACTATTGTTCAGGGTATTCGCAATGCTTGTAGTAGTTGTGAAAGATTTTTCTCCTGCAGTCTCGACCTCCACAAATATGCAGCAATACAAAATGATTGCGGACAGCTGTCTGTCGCTGCAGCAGCCGCTAAGTGTCTCTCCAAAGATAGGGACTTGGAGTGTCCAAGGCGAAGTACATCTAAATCTTCGAAGCTAGTGTGCCAGTCATGGGGACCACCCATACCCATCGGGTTAGATGCAATGCGAGTCTAAGATATTCGTAAAGGAGGTTCTTCACCTTGACGTCTCGTTCTCAGCGTCGACTTTTTAAGTGGCATGGAGGCCAATTGAAAGAATCACATTTATCTATCTGTTTTCTGTCGCAAGCTTCAGGCTGACGCTGTGGAGAGTCTTTGAGAATCGGATACGGTATTCTGAAGTACAACTTTTGACCGCATCCAACCTTTCCGGTCAATAATTTCGGACGTCGGAACCCCAAAGTTTTCTGTGAATCACCCTTTTCAATGACTGAGCAGGGCTCCACACAATCTTGAGTCCAGACTCCTGACTTTTCTAAATGCCTCGTGACTCGTCACACTCAGTCGCCACACACGTGAGGATCATGTGCATGGCGTCACAGCCCGTTCTTTTCTCTGACCACTACTACCATCATGGAAAAGAACAATCCTCGCGTCAATTCCGCGCTCATGCAACAATTTGTCGGTCAAGTTGTACGCCTTCCCTGCAAAATCAAAACGGTGTGTACCTCTTCGTGTAGCCTGATGGCCGTCTCATCCTCTTACAGGTAAACACGGACGCGGACACAGTGACAGTCGAGGCTAGTGATGGCGGCGAGGTCATCGTTAAGCTTGCAGTGGTAAGCTCATTTACTAGACATGACACATCGGTCTTAACGCGTGTCACAATAGACAGAGCAAGTAACAGAAACATACTACGAGATCATTGGGAAAGTCACCGAACCAGGTCGTATGAATATGCTTATAGCCATACACATGCCTGGAGATATAGGTGTGGGCAATTTCGTTCTTCGCCGCTTACTCTGCTGATGGCGTCGCGCAGACATGGCAATAATCGACAAGGTCATCGGGCTGATCCACGATCCCCGGTTCTTCACCAAGATATTCTGTACCACCGACAACGACAATTACCCTGTATAAACTCATACACCATGTATCTGTATATTGCTATCTTCTCATTGACAATCTGTACTCTTTTTGGCATTTCCGACATGTAATCATATCTATGCTTGCAGAGCCACGCGCTTGCGCTTCTTGCCTTCTGAAATCCTTGCTCGTATTCTTTCCTCGTCCATGTCCTCCTCCTCAAAGAATCGAACATTCCTTTCATCGTCATTTAGCCGACGCATGTGCTGCAACGCGGCCATGTTGTACGCAATGAGATCTTTCTGCCGTCGTAGCGCTGCACGAAGATGCTTTCTGAGCGGAATGAGCGCGGTCCTCATTACACGATTCGCGACAATTTGGTGATGATGCGTGCGGAGGAGGAAGAACAGTATTCGTGAAACAAGGAGAATGTTCCATTCCTAGAGTCGGCGTGTTAGATTTTGCATGTTGAGGTGTTGCTACTGACCTTTTGCGCCCAGATGTTCAAGTAGTTCATCAAAGACACGACTTTACCGAATGGCAACACGAGTAACGCGTCGTGTAGTGACGTGCTACGCACCTTCTCGACTACCCTGAGAACATAAGCCTCTGGTTCAAGGTCGTAAGCGGCGAGAACGGGATTGCGGGGTGGCGGCTGTAATTGCATGGCATCGTTAGCTCCCAACGAGCCACTGACTCCTCATACTCGGCGAATATCCGACGTTCATCATCAGCCAAGGTCAGGGCCTCCATGATACGCTCTCCGTCCATAAGAGTCTCCGCAGTCTGCTTCGACACCGCAGTAGTTTCTGCTTGATCGGTGGATCCTTCACCGTCGTTCTGGCGATTGAGGGTATCGGCAATGTCATGTTCATACAGTTGCTCCAGTTCGCGTTCGCGTTCTTCCTCTAGGAAGAGCTAGGAAGCATCAGGACAATGTGAATCGTGTCGGGCAAAAAGTGAACTTACCGGGTCTTCGAGTTTCTCCCACACACGGATCGACTTGTCATGAGAACCAGTCACGACGAAATTGCCGTGATGACTGAGTGCTAGGGCCCACACCTCTCGATGATGTCCTTCCAGCTTTTGGATATTCTCAAACTGCAAATGGAGGTCAACGATGAAGTCAAGTGCGCGACGCCCCCCACGAACCTTATCCCCATCCCAATATTTCAGCAATTATCCTTGCCGACAGTCCAAAAGTAGTGGGATTGGTGCTCGAATGCAACCTGCATCACACTTTCGTCGTGAGCAAATATTGACTTGTGGCAGTCCCCGAAATCGAGTCCCCATATCTTCACATTCTTGTCTGCGGAACATGTAACAATTAACTTTGAATCGTGTGAAATATCCATCGATAGGACAGGAAGCTGAAGGTTTCGACTGAGATAGGGAATGGCGTCAGGAAATATGATGAGCGAACCTTGTGCCCGTACAGCGAGAGGAAAAATTTCAACGAATCTTGGTAGAATACCTTGACAGTCGAATCTAACAGTGACACTGCCAAGAGCTTGCCGTTAGGACTGTACCGCACGGCGAGTACATCATCCGTCATCTTGAGAGTCCGTACATGCGTTAGCGTTAGAGTTTGACCGCTCTGAGTCTGTAAGTCTGGTGAGTCAGAGGTTGGAGACGTAAGACGAGATACATACACTGCTCTCAGTTGCCGCTTTTTGACCAAATTCCCAAAACTTGACGTCCTTGCCGGCACTACCACTGACCAAAGCTTTCTCATCCGCGCGTACATGTAGAGACCACACCGCACCACTATGAGCACTTATGGTTTCTATCAATGCAGATGCAGCAACATCATATAGAAGGATCTCGCCGCTCTTCGTGCCAACTGCAACCTGAATGATGCGGTCAACTTATAGCAATAAACATAATAGGTCTAAAACGAACATGCCGATCACCTGGAAGAAACGTACAGCAGATGGCGTGGCCACAGTCCATGGTGCGGATACATGATGTCGTCTTCATGTTCCATATTTTCACAGAGCCTTAACGGTGATGAGCCAAGAACCCGAGCCAGAGCAGCGCCAAGTCGTACCATTCGAAGCCGATGCTAACAGTTGATCATCAGAACTCAGAGAGAGTGACCTTATATCGGTTCGGTGACCCGGAAGGTCGACGGAGAACAACCGAGTGGCTTCCGGTTGCGCGTTCTTCGACTTTGAAGGTGCCGGAATATTATATACTTCTAATGCATTCGAAGCAAGTCCCATTAAGATCTAGTATATGAGCAGTGGATAGGCACGTCGGAAGCTGAAAGACATACCTGGACGCCTCCTCTAGCTGACGTTGAATCAACACCAAAATCAAACGATCTGATCTTTGCGTTTGCGCGTATAACCACGTGAGGAGTGAACAAGTCTACAAGTTTGACCTCACTATCGTCTTCATCCAGAGTTGCCTCTTTGCCTGTTTTGTCTTTCTTTTCTTTGGCTCGCTTTTTGCGTCTGGCTTGCTTTTTTAGAACTTCTTCTTCGGTTCTTATTCTAAACACCTCAACGGAACGGTCGTGAGACTGAATGGCAATATATGATTCCGTAGGGTGGAAGGAAATTTGTGCGACACGCTGTGTTGAGGATAATGGCAAGTCGGAGAAAGGAGTTATCAACTTGGAAACCTAGGAGAACGATAAAACAAAGCTCAAATGGATAAGATGGTACTTACTTCGCCATTTTCAGTCTCCTTCATGCCTTCGAGTAGTGTCTCGTGGTTGATTTTCCATGCTTTAACCTCTCCTTCACCGCTGCCAGTGAAGAGTAGTTCCTGAGCTGGATCGACGTCCATAGCCCAGACATCGGAGCGGTGGGCGACAACAGTCTGAATACAATGTTGTGTCGCCAAGTCCCAGACTTTCAGGAAGGTATCCTTCGAGATGGTGACTAGAAAACCGGCCAGGGAAGTATTGGAAGAGGAAGGGTATTTTTCTGAGGGTCTCAGGAAGCGAATGCAGGTAATCTGATCGCGATGTCCACGAAGTCTGGACGCGACTGAGAATAATTTCGAAAGCGATAAACGAGTATGCTTACCGGAATAGACCTGCTTCAGCGGTAACGTCCCAGAGAATAAGATCAGTGTCCTGTGAGCCAGACGCAAGCCGTGTGCCCTGCTCGTCAAAAGCAAGCGCAGAGACAGCCTTCTTGTGGCCGTTGAAGGCGGCAATGACTGATCCATCCACCGCATTCCAAAGTCGAATGGAGCCGTCAGCATATCCGACCGCGAAAACCTGCGCTTGGGGTGACCGCGCGATGCAAGTAACTTCTGCTCGATGTCCAGTTTCGTGCCACATTGCGATCTACCGATAATTCAGAACCTTTTTTCAACCAGGAAGTCACAGACTGACCATCTGTCCTTTTTTCATGTCCCAGACGAGGACATCCTCGAGGGCGGGAACATAGGCGAGCTTGCCATCGTAGACGGCATTGGACGATGAGCTGCAGATGAGACCGAATGCCTGCGTCGGGCCATGGCGCAGGTAACTCTGCACCATGATGGACGTGCTAACAGTAAAGCAGTTTTCAAAATTTCGCGTCAGGCACGTGCCGGCATTTTTTCGTTCTTCCTGCTCCGACGATGGTAAGGACATTTAGCAGTTGCGTCGCATTTTACTCAAAACATAGCAGCTGCGAAGACAGATACGCGAACGGAGGTCATATGTATACCAAAAATCCCTGGAGGCGCAGGAACGACAGACATTCGAGCGGAAACAAGTCTTGAAAGATGCACTTGGCTCTGGAAAATCACTGCCGACCGAGATGAGAAAGGATGCGAAGCGCCTCGGTAAAGAACTCGAGTTCGACGAAGCTCAGACTGGTTGGTGGCCTCCCAGGAATACCTGTACATTGACTTATGATTTCTAGATCCAACAACTCACATTGACAATGAATATTCTCGAGCGGGCATAGCAGACCCAAAGATCGTCATAACGACCTCTCGCGATCCCTCATCCAAACTATTACAGTTTTCCAAGGTTCGCCGGCATGAAGGGTCAATGTTCATTTGTTCATGTTCAAACAGGAAATGCGCCTTGTCTTTCCCAATTCACATCGCATAAATCGAGGAAACTATGTCGTCAAAGAGCTCGCAGATGCTTGCAGAGCAAACGACGTGACAGATCTCATCGTTCTACATGAACATCGAGGGAAACCAGGTTCGTGTACCTCAAATCCAGCGGTAACGCACTAACGAAGAATAGATGCCATGATAGTTTCCCACTTCCCGCATGGCCCTACCGTTTACTTTACCCTAAGCAATGTCTCCTTACGGCACGACATCGCAACCTACCAAAATTCCACCGTTTCCGAACAGTATCCTCACTTAATATTCGAAAACTTCTCTTCAACGCTCGGTGAACGCGTACGTGACGTCCTCAAGTACCTATTCCCCGTTCCCAAGGAAGACAGTAAACGAGTCATGACCTTCGCCAATGAGGATGACTTCATATCTTTCCGGTAGGTTTTCACTACGCTCTTTATGCTGGACGCTCCTAAAAGTTTTAGACATCATGTGTTCGTCAAAGCGCAACGACAGGTTCAACTGGCGGAGGTTGGGCCTCGATTTGAGATGAAGCGTAAATACATTCAACACCCTGCCAAATAACCCTTTATTAACATATTTCCCAGCCTACGAGATTCGCCAAGGGACCATAGAGCAGACTGAGGCAGAACGTGAATGGGTACTAGCTCACTACTCTCGTACTGCGAAAAAGCGCAGTGTGCTTTCTGCTCCTTCTGGAGTTGGTCCTGCGAAAAGGGCAAAGCGTTAAACCAAAACGCGCTCTGCTTTTGTTGATTGTACATCTAGAATCATCTCTGCAGGGAGATGTGGCTGACTGTCCCATTATCTATCTTGGCAGCCGCACCATGACAAGTCAGCCCACGATGATAAGGACTCCAAGAAGAATTCTCTACGTAGTTTCAAAAGATAGAAAATGCTTGAATCAGAGTCAAACGTCTGGGAACAATCCTACATAATTGTAGGCATGCTATCTCGAACAATCAAGGCTCTGCGGCAGTTAAGTGCAGTCTCAACAATTTTCTATTACGCCTCACCAGCTTCGGTATGCTGACATAGACACCGATAATACAATACACTATTACCCAAGATCTGGAAATCTAGTAGTGTACTAGGAATACTCAATCCTCTTCTTCGTCAGCGGGTTTGAGTAAGGGCGCGCCCTCGTCATATTCCTCTAGGGCCTCAGCGGCCATGCGATCTACCTCTGGAGGCACACCTTCAAGTTCCAGAATGTGTTTCTGTACAAGAGTATATACCAACCTGGACGACGTGCGTGAGGACTGAGGAAAACATTGACAGTAGCAGGGACGATACATACCAGCTCGTGAAGATGGCGACCAAGATTCCAGCTCCTATGAGCACCCCGTTTATGACTTTGGTTTCTAGCCATCGAGTTAAACATCGAATTTACTGAAAGAGAAACGGACCTACGGGTGTCCATGTGTCGGCGACTCTCGCCATCGGACAAGGCAGCCATTCGAGACCCAATGAAGACATGTAGAAGGATTTTCGGTAAGACGAATAGCGTTGCTGTCACGAACTGCCACAGGGAGACGGCTTCAATAGACTGTCGAGGATGAGACGTAATTCAATCTAGGTCAGAACACGCACAGCGAAGAGTGAATTAGAATACACCCAAGGAGGGAAAGGAGAGATTCGGATTAAGATGATCAGAGGAAGTCCTTTAGCACGCTGTATTACGTGAAGCAAGGCGCAAGGTATGTATGGAGGGTGCTTACAACAACCGATTCCAAAGCCTGCCATTTATCGCTTTGAGTGGACCAATGGCGCAGGCGATGACTGAAGCAGAAGCGGAGAGTTACGAAGACTAGAGCCGACGCGACAACTGAGGCGGTGGAGGCAATCGCAAAGCCCTTCATTCCGTAAGCAAAGCCACACAGAGTAGTGGTTGTAGTGTGGCCAATGAGGGGAGGGAACGAGACGAGAGCTATGCGACGCGGCTCAGCCGGACGTACGAAGCGGCAAGGGAATACACACTAATAGCGCCAGCCAGCAAGAGCCAGCCTAGAGGCATGTGTGCGAGTCTCTCAGCTTGATCATAGAGGAACTGTGCGATGCGCCCAGGAGTAACAACAAGAATGAATGCCCCTGGTCATGTATCGGCCAACAAAGCTTTAACGATAATGCTCACGCACCCATGCAGATATAGAACGCAATGAGGAACCAGATGAAGGCCTACGGAACGCTCAGATCAATGCAGTTACCGTCAGCGCATTGCCAACCTTGCCAAAGACATGTAATTTCTGGTATCGACGAAGCGCAGTGGAGACTACTGTCTTGCAGAACTTCCAAGTCTTGCCAGGAAGACGGGAGGGGGATTTGGCAGAGGCCATGGTGGGTACGGAGGAGGAGACGTGAATCCGGCAGTCTAAGGCTATGTCATCACGGCTGTCGGCTTTCGCCGGCTGCTCGGCTGTTGGACTTGAACATTTACGATGGAAAAGTACAGCGCGTATCGGGTGAGCACAGTGTAGCGTATTTCATGTCAAATTATGCTGAATCTTATGTAGGATCCCGGGACGGGTTTACAGGTTTGCTCTGCTTCCGTCGCCGTAGACTTTCGTGACCGCTGTCTTTCAGCCTTTCCTCAAGCCCGTGCCCCAAGCCGGTGAAAACGATGTCTTCGCAAAAGCTTTAGCTCCCCTAGGCCTCATACTGGGTGTCGTGAGAACTCTACTTGTGCTCATAATCCTCGTTATCTATATCCTGGTCGTGAACATCCTTTGTGTGCCTTTGGTGAGCTGTCGATCGCAGTCGCTGAAGTCGCGTGTTCATCTTTCTTTCAGAAATCAACAGGACCACTATACCATGCCATTACAAGCTTCTTTACTATGCTACTCGCACGTCTGGCGCTCTTGATCATTGGCTTTATCCAAATACGCGTTGACACGATCTCTCGAACTAATAAAGGGTCGGTCTGCTGTCTGTCTAGCGATTATTGCACTGTCTTATACGAAAATCAGACGAAGACGTCTCTCGGAACCTTGGAATCCTCTTCCCGGCGACCTGATCGTGTCAAACTGGACTTCATGGATCGAACTTCTCTGGCTTGCATTCCGGTTCGACATATAACATGTTTTTTACTCCAATGCTAACAGTTCGTAGTTTCAATCCTACATTTGTTGTGCCTGTCCCCGCTTCCTCACCCATCACTGAAGAAGCAAAAGCCGAGCCCATCTCCCGGGCACCTGGACGCCGTACAGGCACTGGCTCTGCCAACATCTCCTCCGCCCGAAAACCAAGCGACAAAATCCCCGTACTCGGGTTCCATCGTGTCTCCCTGCTCACCATGATCTCCTACACGGGTCATACTCCACCATTCGACGAGATCGCGACCGAACCTGAAAGTCTTGAAGACATTCAGAAGACCTCAGACGGACCCGTCGTCGTCTTCCCTGAATGCACGACTAGTAACGGGCGCGGCCTACTCCGATTCAGCGACGTTTTCAAGCGAAAGGTTCCAGTGAAAGCTTTTAACGTCTTCATGATGTGTGTTCGGTGCGTGTAGACCTTCACCATTCGTGTGCCTCGCGCTCATGAGATCTACAGATACGATCCTCCGACGACTTTTACGCCATCCTTGTCGCATTCAATTCCTGCACGGTTTTTGAATCCCTTCATACATCTCTTTACCGTCGCTGCAGCTCTTGTGCCTCCGACCTTCTCCATCAGGCTACTCGCGCCATCTGAATCACCCAGCTCTCATGCCTTTAAAGTCAGTGATATATTCACTGATGCACCTGCCGACCCCTTGAGTGAAACCAGCGCCGTCCTCATCTCTCAAATCGGTAAAATCAAACGGACAGGCATGGGTTGGGAAGATAAGGCGAGTCTTCTCAATACAATGTGGATGAAAGGGGACAAATGAGTTGCGATTTTGTTACTGCGAGTACGGTAAGTGATGTATCGATATAAGTAGAGCTAATATAAGAGATTCCGGCCGTGTTGATATGCGAGGGGTGTTTACAGGTATGCGCTGAAGAATAACTAATTTGCAGTGGTATCCGAGTTGCTTCCTGAGAGAAAAGTGAAGTATGCAAGTGAGGGTTTCATCTAAGAGGGTTTTATCTAAGGGGATATTAGACCAGGAAGCGACAGCCAGGAAGAGTCTTACTATCAGTGGTAACCGTATCTGCTATGACTGTCGGGGTATTGTCGTCGGTAGTAATCTTCCAGGTGTTCATGGTAGTTCTCTCCATAACGGGAGTAGAAATATTGCTTGTCGTAGTCGTAGGTGCTGAGTTCCGCTGTTCTGCAGCTGTGATTACTGGATTCTTCTTTCATGTAGTACTTCCGTCCGTCACGCTGATAGTCTGAATCACGATTCAAGTCGTGTTGGCGGAAGGGATCCGAGGACAGGCATCGTGATAGTAGGGATCCTCGGTCCTGCTACGTTCAGGTGTTTGCGGCCAGGTCGGATCGGAAGATGAGAAAGAAGTTTGTGAGGACAGATATCGCGTCGAAGAACGCTCAGGTGATCTTGATCGCGACCGACGAGAGTAACAGCGTGTGTTACTGATGTCCTCGAACCGAGGAGGAGAGGAAGGGCGCGATTGTGGAAGGTCGTCCGTTGAAGTAGTTCGGAAGGATGCCTATCGTGAATTGATTATCGTATGGTGCACTTCGTAATGACTTCATAAGACTAACCTCCATCTCTGGGAAGAATACAGACACTTTGGAGCCATCCAACTTCCTCCCATGAAGTTTTCGTACGGCAGCTTCCGCATCTGCCAAGAGATTGAATTCCAGAAATCTGGATAGCACCACGTTCAATTCGGAAGAGCCAGAAGATAAATAAGGGAAACGGACCCTCTTCCGTTTCTTTTTCTCTCTAAATCACAGTAGACGACCGGCTTGCCAGAGAGTCGACCGAAATCTTTCAGTTCCTGTCAACGGGTAAGAATAGAAGGTAAACGACTTGGTCATCGGCCGCACCTGCCAGCAGAAATGACGCGGTATCCCAGAAACAATAACTCGAAAGCGTTGATCCGGTCTATTTCAAGGATCAGTATTTATCAATAGACGATAAAATGCTGTCGAAACAGACCTATGGCGAAGACGGTCTCGGGTATGCTTCTTGTTTGCCGGCTCCAGTGAACAGCCCGCAGTAATATATCTACGAACCTGGTGCGCGTATTCGATGGTGATGTCTGAAATGGGAACATGACACTCTGTCGTATGAGACGAAGAAAGGCTTACTGTGCCCGAGAAAGTTATAGCGCTGGAAGGTTTCCAAAACTGTGAGTGCATCCTGTGGAAACATTACGGCGCAAGATTCTCTGATTCGTGCGCTACTTGCCTCTTTGGACGCATATTCAACGAATCCGTATGCTGAAAACAATAACAGAGTGCATAAGGTGAAAAATGGAAATCTTTACCGTGTCCAGGTATGAGCTTGAACTCAGTTAGAGTCCCATATCTCTGTAGGATCTGTGTAGACATGAGTTCACATTCTCCAACGGCACAAAATTATATCACCTCTTTCATCTCTTGCGCAGAAGCAGTTTGCGGGAGATCTGAGTATCCGGCAGAAAATCAGCAAACTAGTTACTCAAGAGATGGAATCGACTCTAGTACCTTTCAGGAAGAGCCTTCGGTCCGACGTGGGTAGCGAGGTTATAGCGTTGACCAAATCCTTTCTGAGAGGGTGTGCGAATTCCACGGTGATCCCTTGCATAGACGCGTCGACTGAGAAGAGATGAGGATGATGGGGCACTCACGTTTTCCGAGAAAATCGTTGGACTGTATATAGCTCAAAACCGCCTGAGCATCCTATACCGAAGTCAACATGCATGATAGACCATAGAGCGCGCGCTTTTAACCTCGGTTGATGCAAATTCAACGAAAGCAAAATCTTCGAAGACACTCAGCGGTCCGCAAAGACGATCTAACGCGTTAACGCACTTTGGCCGGGCATAGTCTTGACCTCAGTGATGGTACCGTACGATTCTAGGCCCTGTCGTACGCGTTAGTCGCGATTTCCGAAGCGACGATGGCAGAGACATGCCTTTCTGATGTGGGCGTCGCTGATATGCTCTGGGAGGTCTAATGGGCGGTACAGGTCAGAAGAACGATTAGCTGGTCACTGCGGTGCCAACCTCGCATGTAGAGCCTCTTGGGAGCGGCCAGGGAGGTCATGGTGGCAATCAATAACGTAGGAAATGGGAGGAAAGAATGGACAGGCGAGCAAGCCTGAAGAAGGTAAGGGAACGTGATGGTGAAAGACAAGAAGCCAATTTCGAAGCTGTTCAATTCGGACTCAGCGCGTGTGTGGCTCATTCCGGATCGGCACGCCACATATTCTTTTCAGCGCTCGCCAGCCAAATTCCCCTGCGACGGACCTCGCAATAGTACATCTTGCAACCTTCCGATAGTTCAAACAGCCATCAGTAACACTGATATTGACCAGGTATCAAGAGCAGCATCGGGACCGAGCCTTCACAGGAAGCTTGTGATTGAGCCTTATTCGGGCGCCCAACCGGAGAAACAAGGGTGCGCCATCGAAAATCATCCTCCCAATTCACTTATTGAATCATCCATTGCTAAAGCTTGCTTTTCACTTGGGAAACCTTGACAAGACCTTCTCGTAGCCCATCCTTCAAATCCTGATCAAACATGCGTCAGTTTGTCAATGCGCTTGAGAACGTTCACTTTACCTCAAATTCTTCAACGCCTACGCTTATTCTGATCAGCCGAGGATCTTCTCGGACATCGGCACGAGCACGATACTCGATCAGCGATTCTACACTTCCTAAGCTCGTAGCCGCCTATCGGACATGTTTAGGGAATATCGGTAAAGGAATGGGAGTGCGTACAACGAAATTCCTGACGCTATGAGGAAACAATTTCGCTTGTTCAACTGTAGCCAGCTGAGAACGGCAGATCAGTAGAGTAAAGATTACGCAAGTTGATACCCCACCTGTACCGCAAAAGTCGCGTTCCACCCTCCTTCCAACTGTTTTTTGGGTTCAAATCCTCGACTGTCTTTGGTTTGCAAGGACGAGTGCCAGACTTTGGAAAGCACACCACCCGGTACACCATCGTAAGTTTGGCCTACGGGAGTGGACGCTACATCCTGCAACCATTTAACTAGGGCGGTGGCTGTCTGAGACTGACGGGGAACGCGTAAATGAAGCGTTCGCAGTGACCGAAGGAGAAGCCAGGACTCTAGAGAACCCATCATACTACCCAGGTAGGTCCGCTCGTGTTGCAACTGTGACATGTCAATCATTGAAAAGACGATGACAAGTCCAGCACATACATTATACCATTCCTCCGGAGTTTTAACGATCAGTACGCCAGCAAGAAGGTCAGAGTGGCCGCCAAAGTATTTGCTTCCGGAATGGAGAATACTGGCAGGTTCGTCAGTACATCCAAGTCTCTGCCCCAGGAATATCTTACAAATCTGCACCCCATTTAAAAGGATATTGGAGAGGCGGTGGGGCAAAGGTGGCGTCGACAAGCAACTTCCCGCCAACCTTATGAATCTATCGTGGTGTGTCAACAGATAGCGTCAATAATACAATCAATAATGGCACTTTATCAGCATAGTACTGGATGTCCCTTCGGCAGTTGTTAGCACGGATCACGGCCACGATTAAGCAGACACACCTTGATTCACCCGTTGGGTTCAACGGTGTTTCTACCCAGCAGAGGTCACCAGGTCGAAATTCGTCGTCGAGACCAATCAAGTCAAGTCCGCTCTCTTTGGCTTTCCTGTAGACGTCGATGGAGGCATGACAGCCAAAATAGCCACCATTGATCGCAATTCGTTTCGGTTTGTAGAAGACCAGAGCCTGAGAATGATATTTACTCAGCGGTCCGACGCTTAGACAACTGAAACGAGGGGAACACACCGCATAAACCGCTGCTAAACCGGATGCGTAGGTGAGGGCATGCCCATTCTACATTGAACATTTGTTAATATCCGATAACTCCGCTTCCGAGTCAACACTCAACAGTGATCTTGCTCAGAATGTGCTCGACGCGAGTGCTGATGTCCTGGGTATAACGAGAGTACACATGACGCCCTGGGTTCCTTTGGTCGATGTTGTCAATTCTTTCGTCAGAATCGTTGGCGCGAAATGCTGGTTGGAGGTCAGGTTAAGGCCAAGAACAACTTGATCAACGCACTAGTGGTAACGGAGATCGAAGGCGCCACTTCTCGTCTATCATGAGGAAGGACTGCCTCGTCCCCATGGATTAGGATAGTGCCATTTAACTTGGTACTGCTCATTGTCAGAGAGAGGGTGGAATTCGAAGTGAAGCTTGAAGGGCTGCGCCGGTGGCATTCGGTGAGATATTACCAACATTATATTACACAATCTTCCGACCAGTTTCCGACGAATGGTGCCATCGGAGGTTCATGCGAACCTCCGAATACGCTCCAATTCTGTCGCTCCGTGGAGGCAGGCTGCGCGGGTGTTCGCCTTCGCTTCACAAATCGACACAGGTGCACAAATACATTAATTTGCTGTTGCGGCAACATTACAAAATAGGCACGTATGATACTGACCACAAACGCGTACATGGCAGGCCAGAGATAGTGGTAATACTACAGTGCAGTCTAATAACAATATGGTATGCAGTTAAACAAAACAACGCGATGTTTACGAGGTTCCGTTAACGTTCGTAGTGTACAAAGTACCCGGGCAGGGTTTCTCCATGATCAATCCAGAGTCCCGCATGAAGGACTTCCACTGCTCGTCCATGCCTGAATCGCCTGTCATCATCATTCCAAAGTCCAACAGCTTGGCATCAGTAATACTAGTCGAAGGACCTTGTGATTGGTATGCGTTTGAGCTGAAAGAAGATTGTGCCTCCATGCCGCCAAAGAGTGAGGACGATCCGTGCTCGAGTCCGGAATTATTGGATGATGGAAAGGGATTACAATATTCATGAGTGGCCTGCCCAAAAATGTGATGGTATTCGTTCCCGTTCAAGTGCCCATACATTTCTGTGGATGAAGAAGCATTGGCTTTTGTATGTTCGTGAGGAGGGGTGTAGTGAGGATGCTGTGTCGGGGGTAACATGGATAAATACTCGACCAGGGAAGGATGAACATCCAACGTGTCAGATGGACTGGGTGCATCCTTCTGGCTATCGGTAGAGACAGATTTTGGGGTATGATAATCTGTTAGAGGCGAGCTTGCAGTTGTAGTAGCAGTGGGCTTCCGGTTGACGCCGCGTTTAGACATGAGTTTACTAAACAGCACTCGAGTCTGGCCACCAAAAAGCGCGAGTTCATCTTCGCCGTAATCTGCTCCAACGGAAGATGGAAGCCCAATGGGCTGATTGCCAGATCGGAATTGAGAATATATTTGGAACGCCCTGTTTTTGAGCGACGTCAAAATGCCCTGCAATGACGGTTAGGTATGTCAATCCCGGTAACACGGCACGACGTACAAAACCACTTCTTGCACGCCGTGAACTAAGGGCACCTTTTTCGAAAAGGTCGCAAGCAAGACCAAGTTCGATAAATGCGTTTGCCGCCATGCTAGATGACGGTGAACGAGTGACGATCGAGCCGACAATAATCTGAAAAGCAAGCTCAATCTAGGACTTAAGAAGCGATCGAAGATCTCACAGCAGCGGAAAACACTGACGTGAACTCAGTATGTGTGCAAACGTCCCGAAACCAAACTCACAGTGTGTCCAGATACCCCATATTCTACCACAAAGCACGGGGAATCTCTCGTGGTAGTTGAGACTTGACTTGATGACTCCCGAAGCACAGCGATACGCAGCTAAAAATGACGGTGCGTAGGGGCTACGTAGTGGATTTATGGGATGATCAAGCATAGCTTGAGCGAAAAAGCTGCGATGTATATAGAGCAATGCTAAGAAACTATAAGGCATGTTTCCTTAAAAGATGACGAAACTCACTTATCGTTCGGTACTGTCCTAATAAGCATCCATGCATGTATGCGGAAGGGGTGCATTGGTCGTCATCGGGATTCAAGAAGACATTGAGATGGGGCGGTAACGTTTTCTGGCGCACTTTTCGATCCAAATCGAGAACGAGTTGATAGCTGGGAGCTTCAGCCGTTAAAGTTAGTTCCAAGATCTGCGAGAAGATTTCCCGGCAGAACTCATACTTCCATTGGTAGTCTGTATTTCAAGGTTGAGTCCGAGGCACTAGTGGAGGGAGACTTAGACATACAGCTCACTCTGATATCACCGTTGTCGTCTAATGTAGCCTCCTCGTCTCGAGGATACTCACAATCAATGTAGGACAAGCGAATCGACGGAGGCCTTCCCAGTGACATGCTCTGAGACACAGGGTTAGTGGACATGCAAGGTGGCGAGAAACCCTACTAACATAAAATAAGTCGGCACAGAAGATCTCATAAAACAGTGCTCTTCGTCTTTGTACAGTTTTAGAGTCCATCTTCCAGCGAGCACTATCGCGGTCTAAGTGAAACAGATGTAAGATGAACTCCCCCTTCAAGAACAGGTTGAGGACCTACGTAGTCCGAGCTACATACTGCGTCAATCAAGTCACTGAATTTGGATGATCGTGCTTACACTTTGAGCAAGTTTCGCTCCGAGAGACATGATTGACCACTACTCGGATGTTAAAGATGTTCACCGGAGTGAAGCTGGGACTTACTGCACTATCCATCGTGTATCTTTTGCCTCCCATCGCATGATAAGATCCAAGGAGCACCACAGCTTGTACGGTAGAAATTTCAGGAGAGTCGAATACCGATCTTAACGATAAAGCGGCACGGCTGAGGTGATAGTAGTTGTCGGATTCGAAATTATCTACGTAGCCGGCGTGAGAGAAGCTCGCTGATAAACGAGTTGGAGGCGTACAAGGCTCTAGTGTGAGATCTACAAGGGCTCCAAGAGAGAACAGGATAAATAAGACAGCGAGTTTATGAGCAGATATCGATTGTGCAGCGTTGGAGACGCCATTGCCTCTGTCTTTAACACATTTATATATTGGCGTGAGGATGTCATCCACAATTTCGTCACGGCGGATAGGCCGAAAGGTCCAAGAAGCGTGCTCTAGGTAAGTTTCACACAGTGCCCAAGCACGAGGACGTTCTGGTAAGTGGTCAAACAAGAGATCCAGTGCGCTTTCCCAATTCACCCCGCCATCGGCGGTGAAAGGAAATGTGTTTGAAAGCCGAGCGATCTCTAGGGCGACTGGAGGGAATGGGTCGTCGTCTGCACATGTCATGTTCATCTCCAATTCAGCGCCAGCCTTGGGAAGCGAATCAGCGCATCAAAGAGGTCGTTTGTGGTTGTAGATACCAAAAAGAGTGTCTGACAAAGGTTCAGTGAGAGACAAATGAAGACAGGATAACTAACCTCAGAACCAGCGGAACGGCCAAAATACTTTCCTTCCCCCCGATCGCCAATAGTAAGAGTTCCGAGAGCGTCAATAGAATCGATTATTGGATCTTTAGTCCTCTTCTCTGTTTCGGCTGTTTGGGTAGCATCTGGACCGAACTTTATAGCTAAGAGATCCTCGCGGAGGAGAGGGTGGACCTCGGTTGAGACACCGGCCTGAAATATGGCCAAGGCGTCTTCGAGTTGCCGGATACGCTGGCCCATTTCTGATATTTTATTGTGCAACTGGGATGTGTCGGCCAATACAAATCTAGCAAGGGCATTAGCACTAAGAAGTACACAGTGAGCGTAAAGCGACGTACCTTGTCCCTTGTCCTGTTGCAAGACTGCCATTGGGACATATTGAGGGACAGCCACGGCGGACTTGCGAGTCATTGAGTATTAGAGGTATGTTAGAATAGGAAGACTTACTGCACGAGCCACATGGAAGCTTTTTATCACACTTCAACTTGAGACTATATTCATGAATAAAACGCACAAAAGTGAGGGTTTGTAGCTCACCGTCTACATTCTGCGCACGAGATCTAGTGGACGACGAGTCAGGCTGTAGCATTTTATACGGTGAAGGGGATGTTTACCTCACCGCGGGCGCGGCGGACGTCGATGTCGTCGTCTGTAGAATGCTTGCGAGATGTCCTGCGGTTGCTTGATGGATCTGCAGGCATTGTTATAGTGGTGGACGCAGCCAAAAGTGATGCCCATCATGCTTCCGTTCTGACAGACCGGTATCTGTAAGCTGCCGAGGCTATTTTTGTCTTGGGGCCAAGCAATGGCAAACACTCTTTCAGGGTTGACCCGTGTGGCGCATATCCTGGCTTCCTTCCACCACTCTACTATCTGCGACGTCTCAATTTCGCCCTCGCCTTTGCTGAAATGGCTGGCTGCTGCCGCATCTCGCTTCTTCTGTCTTTCGTCGCTGTCATTTCCTTCTTGCCCGCAGTCTCGTCCTTCACGTCTTACCCATCGCGTCGCGCTGCCTCATACGCCAAATACACGGCCGCTCATTCACTTGGTGATGCGTATACGTTCGATGCACGCGACGGATGGACTACTGTTAACGCTACGGATCTCGGCTACAAGTACCGTCATGATCATGAAGCCCATGCTGTGTTGGAGACGCGCCACGAGAAAGACGATCACAGAAATACTAGCCACAAAGAAAAGAACAAATCCAAGCACAAGAACAAGAACAAGAGCAAGTCTAAAATTATTTCTGCTGCCTCCTCCGTCGGAGATCTGGTCAAAGGCGTATGGAACGGTCTTAAGGGTGTCGGGGAGTCAGAAAACGTGAAAATTACTTGGTTATTCGCGCTCCAGTGTCAGACAGTCTTGTCGCTGATCTTCACATCTCCGTAGGTACACAGGGCATGACCTGGAAAATCCAAGCTGCTGGCCGAATGTTAACTGGGCACCAACGGTACGACATATTCGCCTGTCTACCACCAGCATTTCTGACATTGACCAGGATCAGTCCTTCATTTGTGCCCTGACTCTTGTAGGTTGGGAGACCCGTCCACAGTGTTTCAAATTCCTAGAACGTGAGTTGATTCTCAAAGAATCTGAGTCGTTTCTTGATGACGCCCTAGTATGTAACGGCCCTAGCAAATGTGTTTTCGTACGCGTCGTCGATTCATGCGCTGGCTGTGATCCCGGATCGAGGCACGTCGATCTTACCAAGGCTGCCTTTT
Source organism: Mucidula mucida (assembly GCA_015501055.1). Lineage (NCBI taxonomy): Eukaryota > Fungi > Basidiomycota > Agaricomycetes > Agaricales > Physalacriaceae > Mucidula > Mucidula mucida. Next base: position 34,546 of record JADNYV010000145.1, read on the forward strand.
CCCAACTTGCCGACCTCGACGATGGTGTCCTCAACGTCAAAATGCGCTTATCGACGGAGCCAGACGATTGGTTCCCAAACCTTTGGGGACCCCGAGCAAGCGATAATTGAGCTATCTATCTTCATTGTACGGGTACCACTTCGATTTGTTCAGCCAACTGTATCTGTTAGTAGCCTTTGTATCCACATACTAGTGTTTCTTTGAGCGTTATTGTAAAACTTGATTTTGGTCGGCGTTCGATCTTGACATTAACAGCGCTATAGTATGTAGAGTGATGCGCGCGTGCGTCAACATGATAATCTGTTACTAGATCAAGCGATACTACTAGGATTCCACTCCTGTTATTGCAACTCCTCCTCATCCCCAGCTACATATTCATCCTCTTCCTCATACTCAACGTCAAACTCCTCGTCCTCCGCTGTCGCTTCCTGATATTGCTGATATTCCGCTCTACGGAAGCATGCAATTAGCGAATTGCACCGAAACCAGTAGCATCGGCGGAAAACTCACATCAAATCAGCAGTGTTACTCTCTGCCTCTGAAAACTCCATAACATCCATCCCCTCCCCTTCATACCAGTGCAGGAATGCGCGACGTTTGTACATGGCCGAAAACTGTAGGGGCAAATGAAATTAATAGGTAGAGGAGAAGAAGAAACTCACAGTCTCTAGTGTCCTCGTAAACAGATCCTGTATCGCTGTTGTGTTCGCCAGCGCTGTGGCCGCTCTCTTTTGCCCAACAGGCGGTACGTCTACAATCGACACTGAACGTTATCCGGAATCCACTCAACAAAGTTGGCGGCATTGCGAGATTGGAGATCCCGCACTGCAAACTCAGCCTAAAAGTGTTTGGATCATGGCGCAAGGAAAGGCAAACACTACTGTACCTCCCGACTGGAAACATTCCCCCGAAATATTGTGTATGCTGTGAGGTATCGTCTAAAATGAATGAGCTACATATGCAAACACAATGACGATGGCACTTACCCAAAGCGAGGATCGCAGGCGACAAGCATGTTCTTTTTATCAAACAGCCTACAAAATGAGTATTGTTCAAAGAAACGTACAAAAACTCACTCAGCCGTCATGTCCGCGATCGTCATGCGGCTGTAATCCGCCGCTTTGGGATCAAACAGAGGCGCATAACTCGGCACTAGAAAGTGCAGCTACAGTATGCACCTCAATCGGTATACCAAGTCAAGAAGAGAGCGAACATACCCGGGGAAATGGGATGAGATTCATGCCCAGTTTCCGTAGATCGCTGAAAGGCTCGTGACTTAACCTAACCGTACTACTGAAAGGAAACTCACCCATTCAACTGTCCCGGGAACCGCAGACTCGTGCTCACCCCACACATTACCTTTGCTACAACCTATCCAGGAAGCCAGTGAATAACAAAAGAACACGAAATAAACGCGTCTCGGACATACCTGATTTAGATCCGGGAACGTAGGCGTCTTTATGCGTAAAGCGTTCGTTGTAATGTTGTATCTGCGATCGTCGCCATCAGCCGCAGAAAACAGGAAGGGCTATGGCCGTACAAAGCCTCGTTATCCAAACACACGGTCAGATCGCTGGTATCGAGTAACTGATGAAGGGAGAGTAGAGCGTTGTACGGCTCAACGACGGTCTCAGAGACCCGAATTGACGGCATAATAGAGAATGTCGCGAGCATGCGGTCAGGGTATTCCTCACGCAGCTTGCTCAGTATCAGACTACCCAATCCCGCACCCGTCCCGCCGCCGAGCGAGTGAATCAACTGAAACCCTTGCAGTGCGTCGCATGCCTCTGCCTGTTTGCGCGCCACGTCAAGCAGACCGTCGATTATCTCGGCTCCTTCGGTATAAACTGTACATGCAATTAGGCCATGGTCTAATGAATACGACCAACAAAGCACGCACATCCCTTCGCCCAGTTATTCCCCGCGCCTGGTTCACTGGTTATATATGTGTCGGGTTTGAACAGTTTCCCTAGTTTGCTGCTGCGAAATGTGTTTACCACGCCTGCCTCCAGATCGACTTGGATCGAACGCGGGACGTAACGAATGGTTGGGCCGTCAAGCTCGGTGAAATACACGTGCGCGCGTTGAGTTTGCACGTCGTTGGAGCCTTGGTGCGCCTACCGACCTATGTCAATGCTCGCCGCCAAAGTCAGACAAGATGACACGTACCCCCGTCTCGTCAATGCCGTGCTCAGCGAGCAGCATTTCCCAAAAGCTTGCGCCGACCTGATTCCCAGCCTGGTACCGTTCGCGTCAAGAGTTCCTGGGCTGCCCGAGGGACTGTGCTTACCTGGCCGACCTGCAGAAAGGCATTTTTGCTGTGATTTCAATTAATGGGAGGGAGACATACCTGCAAGTTGATTATTTCCCGCATGGTGGTTCAAAGGGAAGAAAGAATTATCGCGTGCATTATTGCAGATCATGGATCATGATGTAACTGATCGTCCAACTTCAAGTTCGTTCATTTCGCTAAGCATGTACATTGTACCTCGCGAGAAGAGTCATCGCAGGAGCCAAAATCCATATATTCCAAGGCGTCAAAATCACAAAGTCAATAATAATGTAAGAACAATAGACTGAGTGAGGCTCCGATGAGGAAAACGAGGATGAAGAGGCGCCCATCTTTAGCACGTCTCCTGGCTTCCCGCAGTTGTACATTTCCCTTCTCCATGGACGCCGTAGTCGCCACTGCATCTTCATACAATTGGTCGGTCAACTCCGTCTGCTGCGTGAGATGTGATACCAATTCCATCTGCAACGCGCTAATATCTAACAGCCTGGATTCCGCCTGCTGAACGGACTCGAGAGTATCCTGGACACCCCGCAAGATACTTGCATTCTCCTCTTCAAATTGCAGAATTTGTGAGGCAGAAAGCTCGATATCATCGTCCTCATCGTCGGTAAAGTTTGGGGTTTCGATGGGAGGCGCGTCAAAATGAGACGAACGGGGCGTCGCACCGATAGTTGCGGCGAGTAGAGAAGATGAGGCATCGCCCAACCAGCTAGAAGACGCCTCTCTATCTTCGCGTACAGCTGTTGGGTTCATCGTGATATTCATTGCCTCACGCGCCGCCCCCGAACCCAACGTCCGTGACCTCTCCAACTCTCTCTTCACGCGCTCCTCCTGCATGCCTTTCTGGTTCTGACTTGCTTCAGCAAGCCGTCGACTGAGATACCATGTTATACTCGATCGATGCGCCGCTGTCACGTCTGACGCGACCGCCGACTCGTCGGTCCGTAAACGTGTAGGAAGCCAGCGGGCCAGGGTATTAGACTTGCTTGCAAGCAGTTCAGTGCGACCTAGAAAAGAACAAAAGATGGGCAGGGTTGAGATAGAAGGCTGCAAGGCGCGTACGTTTTTCCAGCGCCTCCATTTCTTTCACTCGGTCCGCACAACGAGAGAGAATGAGGCGGGCTTGGAGGTCAATTTGGTCGCGTTCTTCGTTGGAAAGCTGCTGAATGGATGACCACGACTGTTGGTCACCAGTGAGGTCAAGGGTCCGAGACGTTGAGCCATGGTGCCGACGTCGCGAGTCCACATTCAAGTACGGCTTGCGTATAGAGCCCAACATTGTTGATAGATTACTGATATGGGAGAGCTGTTCCTCCACGTCAGCAACACTGCGCAGACGGGAAACGATGGTGATGTACAATTTTGTAGGCTTCTGCGACGTATTCCTTGCCTCCGGGGATGTCTGTGTGATGCTCGCGAGGTAGCCGCCGTTTCTGCGTCGTACCCGACGATGATGACGCCTGCACGGCATTCTTGAAATCTGCAGTGCGGTCGGTATGAGCCATGTCGAAGAGACTGAGTGATGCGGTCGTGGCCCTGTTCTCAAAGTAGTAACAGGCCACGTGGTTGGAATATTTTGTATAAAGTCTTCCACATCGCTCAAAATTTTCTCCCACCGACTACGACCATGTCTTCGATGGTGCATCCGCTTTAACGTGCGCTCCTTCTGCTCATGGTCAGTTGAAGATTGAATGGGTCCTTGTTTGAGGCGAGTATTGTCTGTTCCACCAGTATTGCCATAGTTTGTGACACATATGTTGAAGCAACTTCGTCAAAAAAAATTTGCACTTTGAATGATATACATTGTAATGCCTTCGCCAAAACCACTAAGTAAGAATTAGAGACCCGCTTTTTGAATCTGACGAGTGGATCGCCTGCGTTGGCCACGAACGAATTTATACAATCATTAGGTATGTCGACGCCACAATCAGTAGTATTTACAGTCACGCTACAATATCATCCTCTAACACATAATGTACATACACGATAGTAGCTGTACAGGCAAATGGAATGTACCCCTACATTGTCCAATCCTCGTTCATGAAAAAATCAGCATAATCAACCATGGTACAGACTCGACCGGGTCAGCGCGATGGGTATGGTTGATTGAACTGCATCTGCCCATACGCGCCTTGCTGAGCCATGGCCTGTTGTTGTGCAAGCTGTGCCTGTGCTTGAGCATGAGGGTTATGCTGGAGGATGGGGACCGAAGTCGGCTGATGCTGGCCAAATATCGGGATGCTCTGTGGCTGTCGCTGGTACGCTTGTTGGTTGTGCATCTGTTGTTGCATTTGTGGCGGGACGTGATGCTGCGGCGGGATACCATGAGGGTGCGGGAAATTGAACGCGGGAGGGGGCATGGAGCCTGCAGCGGGGTTTATAGGGAAGGGAGCCGTTACAGCAGAGAAGTACGGATGCTGAAGAGCATCAACAGCGCTTATTCGTTCTTTAGGATCGAACTTGAGAAGCTTCTCAAGGAGATCAATGGCTACAACAGAACTAAATATCGCGAAAGAAAGTGTTTGGACAAGCCCACCTTGAGGAGATGCCTTTGGTAGGACTTGTGCGAGGCCGATCCTGGGATACTGAGGGAATTGTTTGCTTGTTATGTCCGGCTGACGGCCTGGTTAAGTCGAGATGAGAAGGACAGTGTGAGGGACGTACAATATCCGGAAACATATTCTTTAGCGGCTCTTGTGGCGTACCAAGGACCCTCATGATATGCAGTAACTGGTCTGAATTATCCCTTCCTCGAAACAAGGGGACTCCTGAAATCATCTCTGCGAAAATGCAGCCACACGACCATACATCAATTGATGTACTGTACGTCCTCGAGCCGAGGAGAACGTCCGGCGCACGATACCAAAGAGTAACAACCTGAAAGAGTGATTAGGGACATGATAATTCAATCCTTCGATACGCACTTCATTCGAAAACGTGTTGACAGGAACACCGAATGCCCGCGCCAAACCAAAGTCACCCAACTTAAGCTCACCCTTGCGATTGATGAGCAAATTCTGCGGTTTGAGATCTCGGTGCAGGACTTGATTTTCGTGACAGAAAGCTGTCCCTTTTAACAGCTGGTACATGAAGCTGCGGACCGTGTTTGGGTCGAGCGCGCCATTTTCGCCGTGTTTGTCCATGTACTTCTTCAGATCCATTTCGCAATATTCAAAGATAAGAACCAGTTTAGTCTCGCTGTGGATAACATCGTGGAGACGTAGGATGTTGACATGTTTGAGCTCTTTCAGGAGGGATATTTCTCGGATAGCAGTAGATGGAGTTCCTTCCTCCGCGTCGAGGTGAATCTCTTTGAGAGCCACAATTTCATTGGTCGTTCTCGATCGCCCCTGCGCCAAGTTTGGAGGAGTTGCACCACGATCGCGGCGGGATACGGACCTTGTAGACGGTGGCGTAGGTACCTTCGCCTATGAAGACCTTGTTAGCAGAGTCGGATGCGGAGTTTGCACAGCGTTTCACCAAGTTTCTCGAGCTAAACGCGCCGAGTTATTAGTCAAATGCTACATAGTGCAACCATCCCGCACCTGGATGTAATTCATCCGCAACTAGAAGAACAAAGAAAGCCTAGAAGACAAGGCTGTAGAATACAGCAGTGGTAATCAGAAGCAAAGGACGGATGGCCGACAGCATACCCGAGTCTTATGGCTGTGAGAGCGAACACGTGACGTGCACGAACTTGCATCTCGTCTTGACTCTTCAAATTGTGGGATGCCCAAGGATGCGAGCGCCAGCGAGGCGGCTTTGCCGCAATGGATTTACTGTTGCCAGCACGAGTCCTCTGTCGACGGACATGTTTCAAACGCGACGAGCAGTCCAATATACCCATTATGAGGCTCGAGACTGAGTTTTATGGAGAACGGACAGGAAACCAGAGAACTGGGGCCTATTTACTGGAAAAGATGGGCTACCCTTGCGCGACGTGAATTTGTTCATGTTTGGTCACCTAGTCTGGCCGGGTTCACGAACTCCATGTGGCGCTCGCAACAATGGTTCCTGGAGGAATGAAGGCATTCGGACAATCGAAAAGGAAATAGTCGATGGAGGTCGGTTAAGACAAGCCGGTAGTAGGACATTCTCGAAGATTGGCCAGCTAATGAGGACCACACATAAGTATGTGCTCAATATTTGCTAACAAATTCTCGTCTCTTCAATGTGGCATGCAATAGTTCTGTCAGCGGCCTCGAGTCAATACAAGTCGTTTAAGAGGTTCTACAAGGAAGCTATGAGAGCTTGCGAACAGCTAGCGTAAAGACTTGAAGACACATATCCTTCATCGCAACGTCTTTGCTCGTCGCGCTCACTCACCTCCCACGGGCCCGCCAGCTCATCTTCTTCTTGTACCATTCCTGTTTCAGATCTTGCTTTCTTCGACCAATATGACAAACATACATCCCAACTCTAGCGTGGCAGCAACGATTTCCCAGCGTCCCACCACCTAAGGATGCCGCCGGGTGCTCCCTTGCCATCCGGATTAGTTCCAACTGCGAGCATCATAACGACCTTGACTGTCATGACGACAGAGCATCCTCATCGGTGTAGACCATCGCTACACCGGTGTCGACTCTTTGCAGCCAAATCCCGATCCTTACCGTTTCGCTTCACAGCGACGTGGTCATCTTCGCAAACACACAAACCTGATTATCCCATTCGACAAAAGTTGATTTACCAAACGGAGCCATTAGCTAACCCTCCCAAGCTGAGTTCACACGATTTTGCGTTATCAGCCCTTTGATGTTGTATGTTCCTGACATGTCTTTGTTAGGCATTCGGAGATACTTCACACCTTCAGAGATAGTACTTGGTCAGTAAAAGGACTGAAGACTTTGACCGAATGTTGCTCTCTATACTGCCTGTTTTCTTCCAGCGCACAGATTTCTCCTCCACATCATATACGAACTCAAAGCGTCATGTACTCCCGGCATCAATCGAGCCTAGAACAACGTGTAGACGAACGTAAAGGCAGATTGCTTTGACAATGAGGCCTTTGACGCCACGTTGCGATCTCATGGTTCCCTTTCTGCGATCGTCTTTCTTCGCCTCACCGGTGCCACGCGTCGATTTTCAGGCTTTGCTTTGATTGAACGTCTTTGATCTCTTCCGTCTATTTATCGCCTCCCTCTCCCTCTCTTTCGTACTCCCATGGCTGCCCTCATCCTCACTCCAATCTCCATGCCGGTTCCCAGGATAAGGCGCAAGCCCGTGCCAACCGCCGACACCACTAGCTCTGTCTTGGCCCTCGACGCTCTCAGCCGCTACCCAGCCCCCGATGCTGACGACCCATTCGCGCCGCTCTCCGTGCTGAGGAGTCGGTCCAGCACGCTTCAGGGCCGCGCCCAGTCTGCACCATTCCCCCGCCCACCCTTCTATAGCGAAAATCGCGCCTTGTCATCATCTGAGGACGTATTGGAAGGGCCACTCAAGCTTCCAATTAGAGTTTTTACGCAGACAGAAACTCACTATCGAAGACGTTCTCAATCTATCGCCATTTTATCTTCTTCACAAATGGCTTCTCCTCCCGCCGTACACGCAGGGCTGACTCTCACTCCCTGCTCCAGCGACACCGAGCTCGACACAGGCAACCTTTCGGCATGCCCAAGTTCGGCTTCACGAAGCAGAGTGGCACGGATTTTCATGCCAAGGAAAGCAAGTAACACAAGCATGAACAACACCGCTCGCTGCGGTGATCAGCGACGGCGCCGCAAGGTCTCTGTCGCGTCCGTTTCCTCGCCGATGCCCTCACCAGTGAGCATCATTACCGCTACTGATCGCTCTTTGTCCACACGAGCATCCCTTGATTCTCGACATCTACCGCTTCGAGTGCCTCACGCTGATGCAGGCTATTACTCTCAGCCTGAAACCTTGCCGCCATCTCTCGCGTTTCCAAAAGTCAAAAAAAGGCTGGTGCACAGTCAACACTCCACCCTCATTCCACCTGCTGTGCATCCTTCTACATCCACCCGTTCAGGACGTATTCCCGTTCCTCCTGTTACACCCACATGTTCAGAAACTTCTTCTTATGTAAACGTCTCCACTCCAACTCAATCTCATGACGATCACGACGCGTCGACCGAGTCCTCCGTTCCTTCACAAATGTATAGCCAATCCCTGCCCACCAACCTCCCCTCTAACTCTGCGATTTCTAACGAATGGATGCTTCCGTCACCCACGCAGCTCGACCGTGCCGCGTCTCTGCCCTTGATCGCTCCGTCAGGTCTACGCGTGCCCTTCGGCGCCCTGTTCGCGCACAAACGCAGCATCATCGTCTTCATCCGGCACTTCTGGTGCCCTCTTTGTCAGGACTACATGTCTTCCCTCGCGTCCCTCACACCGCGCGACGCGAACGTGGTCGTTATCAGCAATGGATCACCTGCCCTGATCGACAAGTACAAGGCGATCTTTGGCGCGCGTTTCGAGATGTACGTTGATCCTGGGATGGAGGTGTATCGCTCGCTCGGGATGGGCACGACAGGTGATGTACAAAGCAAAAAAGAGACCCATACGGGCTATGTGAGGAGAGGGACGTTGGGTGGGATTGCGATGGTGGTTCTCAGGGCACTTCGGGTGGGCATGCCAGTCTGGGAAAAAGGTGGCGAGATTGGGCAACTTGGTGGAGAGTTTGTTCTTGGGCCAGGGTAAGCCGTTCTGTTCTTCTTCCAACCTTCACGAGATTTAGTTATCGTCAGAATGACATGTCATTGGGCACATCGGATGCAGACAGTCAAGGGACACGCGCCTGTTCCCGACGTTCTTGCAGCTGCTGGTGTTAGCATACAACAGCCTGTCGCGCCGATGTCGCGAGCTAAGCGGAGAGAGAGCATGGCCCCGACTGGCTTTGGAGTCAGGACCAGTGTTAGTTGGTCTGTCGATGACAGACGCAAGTCCTTGACCATCGAAGAGCAATGGATCCGTGCAGGGTATATGAAGAAAAGTGTTGGTTCGCGGCACGTCGTCGAGGATCGAGAGGAGATTCATCACTTTGTGGAAGAACCTGCCGATGAGGTTGTTTTGTTCAAGGAATAGGTATAAGTTATGGTTTCTTTCTATGATATTGTTGTAAACTATATAGTGTTTCCCCTTTTGGTAATGCGCTACTTTATCCTACGACTGCATCTGACGGTTTCATCCAATGTATAATATAGTTGATTTGAAGAGCTATTGGCTTGCCAGCTTGATTCAGTTAAGCCTGAGGACGAAGCGAATGTACAACGATCTATAAGTTGTCTAATCAGATACGACCAACATCTGCCGTCGTGGCGTCGGGCCATCGTACGGTCAGTTGTTCACAAGAACGGTCTAACCTATAAGATGATTCTACGCGACTTTCCAACCCGAAAGCCACGTTCTAGCTGCCTAAGATGGAAGCGGCGCCTATATCGCTCATTAGAGCAACATCCAAACGGGACTGGAAAGGTAATCAGTGCTGCTTTTACCATCAGAGGAAACACTGACAACAGTAGTCATCTATATCGCGCATGACGAGGCGACAGACAGTGACTTCGGCCAGGTCAAAGATGTCTTGTTCCTGCATGTGAGAACAGTTTATAATTGTGACGCACTCTATAGGCACCATGCCTTCTTCGACAGTGCGACTACGAACCAACTCGACCAATTCTCTGCCCCAAATCTGCCCGCACCAACGTAAATCCAGGCTGTTCAGGTTCTTGCAATGGCGACTGATACCACGGAGACAATCGTCTGTGATATCGCTCTCGTGTAGGCGTAACTCCTGTAGCACGGGAGCGTGGCGCGCACAGGTCACAAAGTCGTCTGACGACAGGTCAAGGTCGTACAACTCTAGCCTTTCGAGAGGCACATCAGCCTGCTGCAGCAATTGACATAACGCTGGTCCCACGATTGTATGTGGGTAAGGCAAGGGATCCTCGGAGGAACAGAGGGATATGCGGCGAAGTTGGGGGAGTTGCAGATGCGAGAGAAGGACAAATATCTCGTTTGCACCGACGACCGTCAAAGAGTGCAAATCCGGGAGTGCTACAATCCTGAGCGGATCAGCCAAGGTACGTATGATCGCTTGGGGTTGATCCCGAGGCGTAGTGATTGCTAGACTTTGAAGGTGAGGTAGATCTTGCAACAGATGCAAAAGGGCCTCTATGGGTATGAATACCGGTGCGCGATAACCACGCAGATCAAGTACGAGGCTAGGAACATGCTGGGGAATAGTTCCCGGAGTGGGTAAAATGTTGCGAGAGATGGTGAGTGTTTGCAATGATGGAGTGTCCTCACAAACTCTGGCAAGCCGAGAATGGGTGTCTCCATGGTGTGGTTGATCACGTCTTCCTGTATCGTAAAATGTACAGTCCTCAGATGGGGGAATGATCCTCTACAACGAGCGAGAAGCTGATTGACAGGAGCCAGCAGACTCGACGTCACCTTAAAACTCTTCCACTGATTGGCGCGTAATGCAAACATGTCTACGATGCTGTTGAGGTGCGATGTATCAGCCTGCACTTCCAACTGTATGTGGAGTGGGGCGGCTTTGGCGTTGCGCAGCCAGAAATCGGTTTTGCCATACGGATCTGTAGTGTCAAGGTTGACGTATAGATACGACCAGACAGATGGTATCTCAGTCGCCTTGCGCCACTCAGAGCAAACATGGGAAACCGTCAACGGTGTTCTTGTCCAGCCGTCGCGTGCACAGCGTTCGAAGATGTTAGCCAAGAGTTCCGGAGGAAGACGTCGAGCGAGTGTGATGCGACCTTTGCACAGACGGATTTGGTCTACGTGTTGCGACTTTCTAAATTGCAGGCGACGGATTTCGAGCATCAAGCTGTCCATCTCGGCGTCAAGTCGCTGAATAGAGACTTCGTGCTGTGAGATGAGGTACTTGACCTCGTCGTCGGAAGCAGTCAAGGATAAGTTATCTATTTCCATGTTCTGCAATGATCAGGTTTTGGGGTTAAGATAAGCAGGTAACGTACCTAGTGAGTACGAGGGCAAGAGCCATTGGGCTGATTAGTACTTCGGCCCGAAACTCCGCCGCTTGGTTCCAACCATCATTCATCTTCGTGAATACAAGGTAGTTGCAGCTTTACTTCTTGCTTTTACATGATGATTCAGAGTGGAATCTTCAACGACCCGCACACATTTAACCTGTGAGAAAAGCGGGGTCGTGCTGGAGACTTTATGTTCTAGATACTGCTGATTTCTCTTTTCTTTTTTCGCGTCGGTCATCGCTGAGTTTGTTACAAGAATGGACCCCCGCCGAAGAGACCCTCGTCTTGCACGGGCAGACCCTCGCCTTCAACGCGTCCAGACCAACGAACAAATCCCTTCGGCAACACCTACACCTCCGCCGCATGCATCAACAGAAAATGGCTCCGTGTCATCCACTCCTATACCATCGAATCACGTAGGCCAGCCTTCTGATAGCAATACCGCATCCTCAAGTTCTACAACGTATAAGCCCCGTCCACTATTTTGTGTGGTTTGCGCTAGTAATCAGGTAAGGTGCACATTAACTGTGGCGCCTCGAATTGATGAAAACCACTTCTCTAGAACCGCTCCATGGAAGGCCACAATGTTCTATCGTGGGTTGGTTTTCTGTGACTATAGTCACTCGCTCCATTCATGTTCTCAGCAAAGCCGGTTTCCGCGTCATCTCATCTGGGACAGGTTCCGCCGTTCGTCTCCCTGGACCATCAATAGATAAACCAAATATTTACGCTTTCGGCACACCATACCAAACTATATTTGAAGAGTTGAATGCGCAGGATCCCCGTTTGTTTGTGGTTGACAGCTTCGATATGTCTTGTTCTCATCACTTTGTCTCAGGTATTCAGCAAACGGCGTACTTCAAATGATAGATCGAAACCGACGGATCAAATTAGCCCCGGAACGCTGGCAAGAAAGCAAAACCGTTGCAGATATAGTGTTCACGTGTGAAGAGCGATGTTTTGATGCCGTGTGTGATGGTACGCTTTCTCATTTGTCTATTTGGAGTACGCACAAACGGTTGTATACTGTATTCTAGACCTTCTCAGTCGAGGTGGAGAATTCAACCGGCCTGTTCACATCATCAACATTGAAATCAAAGATAACCACGAAGAAGCCTTAATTGCGGGTAAGGCGATGTTAGAGCTGGCCACTGCGGTAAGTCGAGCTGTCTTTTATCGTTACGAGATGTTCATTAACGTTCATTTGAAGATTGAAGCCTCTGATGATATTGACGAAGACATCGATGTCATTCTGGAGACGCAGCAACAAAAACATCCCCATAATATACTGCATGCTGTGGCGTTTTATTAAGCGTCGTCTTCGATGGTTTTCTCGTGTAGCCTACTTGTCGTATTGTAACCGTGACCTAGAAGATTCATGTACCACCAAACAGTCGCAACGTTTCCTCGTAAGACGGCATCCACGGCGAGTGTGGGACTAGGATTTCTGCTTGAATCTATCCAAAGCAGATGGCTTTCGCGTGTCTACTCCGCCATTCGCAGCCAGCTCTTTTGCACGTCGTTTCTCTTCCTTCTGCTTTTCCAGTTTTTTGCGTATAGCAACCTAAAAGTCAAATGAGTTTCGTTGGCCGCGAAGATCCAAAAAAACGTACTGCAGTAGGATCAATAACATTCTTCCTCTGCTTTCGAAGATATCTCTTCAAGCTCTTCCCTTTACCTCTCATCTTCCTCTTCTCCCGCTCTTCTTTCCTCTTCACCTTGCTTTCTAGGTCATCCGGGAGCCTAGGGTCGCCCTCGCCCTCGCTAACCACTTCCGTTTCATCCGCTTTGCCCTGTACCTTGAGCCGTTCCATCCTAGGTAGTCGGGCGAACGGTATCTCTACCGATGGTTTCCCGTCAAAGGTGGTTTCGGTTGTCAAGTTCTGTGACGGCGCCAGCGACCCGACCAATTCTGGGTCAAGTGTGATCATGTCTGGCTGTATCTTGTCAAGGAGCGCCTTGACCTCCTTCTCCCGACGTGCCTTCCTGTTCTCGAAGGGATCGGCCTCTGTGCTGTCAAAGTTGGGCTCTCCGGCACCGGGCACCAGGATACTTGAGAGACCCGCTGAATGCCCGATAGTGAGTATATCGAAGAACGGAGCGAAGCGAACGGAAGTGAGTGGTCGATGAGGGATGGGATGGGTCATATAGAGGGGGGGTTGGGCATTTGTGTGCAACGGAGTGTGTATGGATGGTCGCGTGTAAACCTAGGATATCATTCGTTTGAAATGCGGGCAAAGAATATTCAAGACGCTTACATTTACGCTTCCCCCAGAAGCCACAGCAAGAGCGCCTTTTTGACTCCACTCAAGCTCAGCGTATCCGCCCCGTGCTGTCCATTCACGCACAGCTCCTTTCCAATTGCGGCAATCCCAGACCTTTACAGTGCTGTCTTTGCCGGCAGTAGCCATATACCGACCCCCTTGGCTTGGATCCATGCTCACACTAGCTACTGGCCCCAAATGTGCAAGTAGCTGGACCGCAGGATGCGGGAGATTGGGCGTCCATAATGTCACCGTCCCGTTCTGATGACCCAAGTGTATCACAGCGTTGTGCAAATTTTGTGTCATTGTGGTACATGCCCCAAGCTTGGTGCGGTGCTCGCATAGAAGCTGTCCCGTAGACGTGTCTTGATATTTTAGATAGCCTGCGTTACCCTATACTCCGCTTGTGAGCACTCGAAAATTACATGATGAACCACTTACAACACTGGCTAACAACCAATGGTAAGGCAAAAACTCCAACCGCGTCGGTTCAATATGAGCCTTGAGACAATGGAGCTCGACGCCGTCGCGGTCGTAAATGAATACATACTTCTTTTGTGCGACGGCGAAGTGAGAATGGTCATGAAGGAATCTAACAGATATTCAAAGAAGAGTGATACAAGGACTTGAAATAACACACGTTATGTCTCGACACGTTTCCTGCAGTTGTAGTTCAGTGTGTAAAGTGCCCTCTTGCCAATCGAATGTTGCAACGTGACCCTTGCTGCCTGCGATTGCTAAATGTCTGTGAAGGAGTTAGGATGAGCGTTCAACAATGCATAACAACGCTGACCGTCCATTTCGCGTATATCGCGAACGGTATGGGCCCCCATCCAAGTTCCATTCTCTGCGTCCTCTGCTAGCTTCCTGGCCAGCACTCTCCGTGATATCTGTCTGCGAAACCCTCCAAGTTCGATCGAGTTCACCGTCTACCTCCATCATCCCCGCCTCACCAGTCAACAGCATTTCAGCATCTTCTAGCAATGCTTTCGATTGTGCAGCGTATTCCGATTGCCGTGCTAATTCTGTACGAAGTTTTTTGTTCGCTATATGTTTGTACGACTTGACATTCTCCTCGGGGACTGCTGTCTGCAGAGATTTCGGTACTGAGGTGCGTTTCTGGATAGACTGATAAGTCCGGTCCGACTGGGATTTCTGTGTTTTTTTGCTCGATCCTGGGGCAGAAGGAGTGTGGTAGGATTTCCGCTTTTTGCCTACAGACCCAACGGCATCTCCCATAGCAATCAGCGAATCCATTGTCGCCGATTAATCTTTGGCGCTGTGGGCGGAAGATAGATGGTCGGTGAAGGAACCAAGAAATTTGCCGGCTCTCGGTCCGATATCCGATACGATCTTTTCTAAAAAGAGGCTTGAACGTTGCTTGAACGTTGAACAACTACTTCATGTATCAACAAAGGACTGTCCTGCCAGGAAATGTGCTTGGTCAAAGGTCCAGACTAGCACCGCAACTTGAAATTCTCCAATTCGGGAGAAGAGTTGCTGGAATCTAGCACTATAGAATATGAGCTCTTGACTGCCGAATCAGAACGAGAAATGAAGGATCTAATGACTCTCGTCGTGTAGGCCCTCTTAACGAATTTCGACAACTTTTTTTTTTTTGGAAACGAGCTAACAAACGCCAATCCAGCCACTGAACATTTCGGAAAGTTCTTCAGAGTTAATGAGAACAGTGATAGGACAGCAGAGCCAGCGACTATTGTTGCATAATGGTAAGATTATTGGGTACCTCCTTTGTATACTAAACCATAGACAAGCTCGGCCACGGGAGGGCGAGCAAATCCTTCACGATGCGTCATGTGTTTGGTCATGTTACGTGCACAGCCACAAGCATACGCGTCGAATTAGGCTTGCGTGTCGAGCTCAACACTTTCCACAACAATGGCCAGCGCTGACGGTGGTGCTTACAGGCATTTACATCTTTCTTATGTTGTGGCAGGGCGCTGACAACGTTGAGCAGCTATTCTCTGACTGTCTTCTCACCGAGCGGGAAGCTTGTACAGATCGAGCATGCATTGGCGGCGGTAGCAGGGGGTACGACGAGTCTGGGTATCAAGGGTGCGTTCATGTCAGTCTGTCGTCTGGATATCATCGCATAACTACTTACTTAGCTTCCAATGGGATTGTCATCGCAACTGAGAAGAAATCTTCATCCATTCTTATCGACGATTCAATGCTCGACAAGGTGGCCGTAATATGTCCAAACATTGGAATTGTATACTCGGGAATGGGCCCGGACTCTCGTGTTCTGATAGCCAAGGCACGTAAAAGTGCTCAGGCATACTGGAAGATCTACGGCGAGTACCCACCGACCCGTGTTTTGGTGCAAGAAGTCGCAACTGTCATGCAGCAAGCCACTCAATCTGGGTATGATGCATCATTCTGCTGTGCATCCTTTTGACCATGGACCCCGTCACAGAGGTGTGAGACCATACGGTGTTTCCTTACTTGTCGCTGGGTGGGACATAAACCGCGGACAGTCGTTATACCAGGTCGATCCTTCCGGTTCCTTCTGGGCGTGGAAGGCAAGCGCAATCGGAAAGAACATGGTCAACGCCAAAACTTTCCTGGAGAAACGGTGCGGTTATACACTTACTTGCCCGCTGGGATCATCAACCTATGTCGTTATAGGTACAATGATGATATCAGTCTGGAGGATGCCATTCACACCGCGCTGCTAACTCTGAAGGAAGGATTTGAAGGACAGATGACAGAGAAGACCATCGAAATCGGGGTCATCACTGTTCCTACCACAGAAGAGCTAGAGGAGGGTAAAATTGGAGGGGAGACAGGACGACCGAAACCAACCTTCCGGAAGCTAACTGAAGAGGAAGTCCGAGACTACCTGGCTCTATAGGTTAGTGACTTTTAACTCCATCTCTGATGTGTGGCGCGGGAACTGATTGCACTCAGTTCCACGAACATGTTCAAATGTATACTTGTAATAAAAGATTTACGTGACTCTTGGTTCTCGACTCGCCTGCAAGCCATTAACAATCCTTGAGTTTGAAGTGGTGACGTCAGACGACAAGGTCATGATGTTCACACGCACATTGAAATATTGAAGGTTGAACTAAGACAATCACCATGCCACAACATGATACGGGGAAAACATATGCCAGGGCGTGTACTGGCGCTGCCCTTGAGACGACGATCAACCATTCGATGGATGATCCTCAAGACATCGTCTTATTTGGGAGCTGTTTCTGTCCTTTCGTTCAACGAGTGTGGGTAGCGTTGGAGGTGCTGGGAATACCTTACAGCGTGAGTCCGCTTTCTAACCCTCAGACTCTGCTTATCTATTTCGTTGTAGTATTGTGCGACCTCTTTTTGAGCATGGTCAATCGCTCATTTCGTGACTAGATGAAGTTGATATATACAAGAACCCAAAACCCGATGACCTCCTTGAAGTCTCACCAAAAGGTCTCGTACCGGCCTTGAAGCTTTGTCGCTATCATCCGCCACGCGCTCTGAATGAAAGCACTGTCATTATGGACTATCTGGAAGAGTAAGGACCTTCGTTTACAGAAGAAGGCCCATCAGCTGACCTTCTTATCTCGCGTAGCCTGGCTTTCAATACAACAAAGCGGTCTCTGTTTCCCTCCGCTTCTGATCCTTGTATGTGAATTTTTGTTTCCATCTTCGTATAATAACTCGGTAGACAAGACGCTCGTGGCCTCGTTCGTCTTATTGGTGACCATGTCAATCGAGCGCTCGTGCCCTCTTTCTATCGTTTCCTTCAAAGCCAAGAACCGGGTGCTCAGATACAAGCGGGTCACGACTTTCATGCAGCTATCGCAAGCATGGTTGATTTGCTTCAGCGCATTGAGACGGAAATTTTTGGGGCCGGCGGACAAAGTGGATCTGGAGAGCTGAGGGCCGCGCGCGACGGTCTAGGCTTGTGGGTTGAAGGAAATGATACTCCTGGGTGGGTAGATATTATGGCTGGTCCTTGTAAGCGGTTTTGTATACGGATCAGTTCAGGTTCTGACACTCTGCGAGGGCTTTTCCGAGCGAATAACGTCCTGAAACATTATCGCAGCTTTGTGATGCCCTCTGGTGCTCGTTTCGATACATACCTCGCGCGCTTGTTTGAGCACCCAAAGTTCAAGATGACGTGTAGCGATGAGGATTTGTATTTACAGAGTTATGAAAGGTACTGATCCAATGATGAATTAACTGCGCTGTGCTGATGCTCCTCTGTCCAGATATGCTTTCAATCGACCCAATACAAGCCAAGTCGCCGATGCCATCAACTCGGGGCGTGCCCTTCCTTAGACAACCCATGCATCCAAGCTGTATCCTTCAGATATGACACGTGTTTATGCAGAATCAATTTATTTCAACGAAATCGGTTGCATTGTCCATGCACGCGTCCTTTGCTGACTCCAATCAACTGCTAACTGCATTTCGCGAGGTTCTCTTCCGGCCTCCACATCGTGTGCGTATACAGCTTCCGAAAATTATTCTCTCCATCTTAACATGCTGTGACAGGGCGCTTATGTCATTTTATGTTTGATCTGATGGACAGAGTGCGCGGTACCTCCAAAGCTCCTGTTTAAACGGACGGAGAGTTCAAGAACCCCCGTTGGTTCAGTCGTAAGTCGATTGATGTAAACCGACCCACTAGGAATCTGGGACCGAATCTGATGTGCAGTGTGGCAAACGCAGAGCATACATCCCCTTTCAGCGGAGATTGTATCTCAACAGATCTCTAGCGCTCGGTTTGACAGAATAGCACCTATGTCGCAAGCTTTAGCTTTCGAGGCATTGCTCTGCAGTGCTTTGTCGGCGGCTACCATGTTGCGTCCTCGGATCGACAGCATTGCTGTTACTAACGACGCCGTGGCATTCTTCAATTCTGGATATCTTGGCTCGACGTGGCGGTCATGGCCGGTCCTGTTCCGATGTACGTCTGTTTCAGCGTCTTTCGTACTCTGTTTCGCCCAACTAGATAAGGCATCTGGTCGACAAGTATCTCTGATGGCTCAGGTGCTGTACGTGACGGTATACTCCTAAAGCTGTCGAGTTACATCATTTCTTGAATCAAAAGACCGCGTTTAACAGATGGGGTACAGCTCATTACTTATGAATTAATAGCTCGCGATCAAAATCTGTAGCTTTATATACGGACCTGGCTTCACCCATCCTCTTCCAACCTACTGCTATGTCGAGTGATACGCAACGATCCGCCACGCCTTTCGGTTCTACCGAAGCTTCGGTGGCGCCACTACGGAGGCAAGGGCGCGCTATCATTGCTTGTACCAAGTGCCGCAGGCGTAAAATCAGAGTCAGTTTCACTGCCATGGTCATACTGTACAACTAACCCATCCGCAGTGTATTGCCAGTTCCAATGGTCAAATGGACGCGGCAGGAAACCGAGCGTGTCAATACTGCGTGAGACATAGGCACGTATGCGAATACGTTCCGGTCGACGCTGAGTCGACCTCTCCACCTTCTTCACCGCCTACTAGTGCGACATCCCCACATTTTCCACCGACAACGGGATACATTCATGACTCCAACTCTCCTACTCCAAATTACGCTCTGTCATCTCACGGTGGCTCTTATCCCAGAGCGAATGTGTGTTACTACCCCAAGGGACCGCCACCTTCTCAAGGACACCTCACGCTGTCCCAAAATCAGTGGGCAGGACAATATCCTCAGCAAGGCTACGATCCGCTGACTCCAGCGCCTCCGGGATCCATGCCCGTCACTAATGGTTATAGCCATATGGCCTTTCCTGCCCAACAGTCGCCGTACGCGTTCCCTTCGCGGAACGAAATTGCCTACATGAGGTAAGAGGCCTTGTTTTCTTCCCAATGAAAAATATACTCATTGACGGTCGGCAGGTCTGCACAGGAGTGCATGTGTGGTCAACCTCAATGCATCTGCCAAATACGCGGGTTCTAATTTACACCGACGTACTTGATGTTATTCGTTCCGAGTTCTTGGCATCCTCCTCGTAACTTTCTTATTTATACATTGGCGTCAAAGTGCTTTCGTGTAATCTATGGACTACGGCTGTGCCGTCCTGAACCTTTGCGTACTCTTTGAAAACTTTGTAACTACTACCTATCTTACATCGAATTGCCTCGTAAATACATATACACTATGTTGTTGTTTATCTTTCTGCCAGCATGAGCGCCCTCCATATCAAGGATCAAAGTGGCCAGTCGAGCTTCTCCCCGAAGTTCCAGTGAACAGCCTTGACCGATGTGTATTCCTCCAAAGCGTAGCTGCCGAGCTCGCGACCTGATTGTGATGTCAACGCCACGTCCGTGGGGAAGGGGGAAGACAAATTTCGTACCGATCCCTGACTGCTTCTTTCCGCCAAACGGCACATTGTTCGACAGCATGTTGTACTGATTGATCCATACCTACGTGAGTGAACAAATAAGGGTAAGAAAGGTGAGACAGGTGAACAGCAGATAGACCCGAACCGTGCCAGCGTCCAGAGCCGAGGAGACTCTCATACATTGACTGGCATCATCTACGAGATCAGGTTAGTACCATTGGTCCGGTGATGAAAGTGCCCCGTACTGGAATGGAGACCGGCCCCAAGACCATACGTCGTGGCGTTTGCCAGCTCAATAGCTTCTGTTTCTGTCTCGAATCGGCCGACAACGAGCACAGGACCAAAGATCTAGTCCAATCAACTTCAAATCATGCTGTACAAAATCAATTGCGCCTTACCTCTTCTTTGACCTGACAAGTGCTTGAAATGAGTCTACTGACAAAATGACCAGAATGCGTACTATTTTCATATCGGATCGGATATCCGTGAAGACTTCACTCAGTGGGTCAGCGCTACTTGGAATTATCACGATGGAAGCTGCCTACTGGTCGGATCGACGTAGAAGCCTTTACCGGATCGCTTGACGCCGCCAACGGCCACCGTTGCGCCCTCAGATTTCCCAGATTCGATGTAGTTCCAGACACGATCGTATTGCCCTTTGGAGACCTCCACATGGTTTCAGGGATCATGCTCGTAAGATGAAGGAGAAGGACGAGCTTACGACCGGGCCACCACCGTTCTTGTCGTCAAAACCATCTCCGATCGATAGTTCGTTGATTTTTCCGATCAGAATGTCGAGGAACTTGTCATATATGCTGTTTTGAACATAGACTCGAGAGCCGGCGGTACAGTCTTGGCCAGAATTATAGGTAATTCCCAATGCAGCCCAGTTGGCAGCTGGAAAACAGGTGAGTGAGGGCGATGAGAGAAGCGGCGGCATGAAAATCCGTCAAAATAACTTTTCCTTATTGTGTCAAAATGGAGGAATTGGAGGGCACGATAAAGATAGAGCGTGAACTTACCCTGATCCAAATCAGCGCTCTCGAAGACGAGATGAGGCGATTTGCCCCCTAGCTCTAGAGAGACCTAGAAATATCAACTACCCAGAGATTCCTGTACTAGGAAAGGATCCTCACCTTTTTTATGTTCGATTTCGCTGCAGCTTCCATGATCTTGCGGCCAGTCACTGTTGATCCGGTGAAAGCCACTTTATCGACGTCTGGATGAGCTGCAAGCGCCGCGCCGCCGACCTGTAACAGGGCAGTTAGAAGCCACGTAGAAATAGGATTTACGCGACGTACAGGGCCAAGAGATGGTACCGTGTTTATGACGCCTTTCGGAAATCTGGTCAAAGTGGTTAATAGAACCGTCCGTAACGTGTCATTCGGTAACATGCCCGGCTTCTACCACAAGTTCGGAAAGTTTCTATTCATTATGCGGTTTCATATGCATATCCCACTGCGAACTACGAGTGACTTACGAGAGCAGTGAGCGGAGTTATTTCCGATGGCTTCATGACAATGGTGCAACCAACTGCCAAAGCAGGTGCAACCTTCCACGACCTGGTCAGGAGAATGAGAAAAGTACTTAGTTTCAAGCAGACGAGCGCCGCTACCACATATTTATCGGATAATTCCAGGGAATTCTGTCGAGTTTACAACACTCAATGCGCTGCATTGTCAAAGAGTTAACGACATACATTTGACCACACACGCCAATGGGTTCATGGCGGGTGAAGGCCATCTTGGTCTTGTTATCAACTTCAATAGTCTGACTAATTTCAGAGGAGACATGGTACCATAGTTGGTGCTTTACCTGCCGACAATTTTGTCTGCGAATCCAGCATAATACCTTAAGCATTGAACACTATCACCAATGTCGAAGTCCCTTGAAAGTGCAGATTTGAGTCGGAACATAGAACAACCGAATCTTGTTCGTACCGAGCAATCTTGACGGGCTTTCCGTTATTGAGAGTTTCCAATTCGCCTAGTTCCTGCGCATCTCGTTCAATCAGATCAGCGAGCTTGTTCATCAGTCGAGCTCTTTCCCATCCTGTGACATTCTTGCCCCATGTGGTCTTAAAGGCTCCCTTGCCGCGGCCACAGCGATGTCTATGTCCTTGGGGGACGCTGAAAGGTGATTGAGATCAAGGCAAAGAATGTCAGACAGCTGCGACACCTGCGACTACAGAGCAGATAACCTCTTCCGTGGCAGGATTGACGGCTCTACCCAGAAACCGTCAGACCTAGGGTAACGAGGTCTCGCGATAACTCACTGGATAAGGTCCTTGGAATCCACTGACGCGACGAAGTCGTTGTTATGAAGAGACCGGTGGGCACCTTGATTTCTTTATTCAGAGCGGGTATCTTAACAGAGACAGCCTGGGCCATTGTGTGTATGCGCTGGCGAGATGGGAGTAGGTGAGAAGATGAGCGGAGAATGCGGCCATAAGCAAGAAGCATTGACCGGTCTTTCGGACCGAAGATACGAGTTGTTCAGACACGTGAATATTTATTGGCTCGGCATTTGCCGGAGATCTTTTTGAAAATGGATCCGGGAAGACCGGAGCGCAATTTCACCCTTAACCCGTACCACCATGTCGCTCTCCGTCATCGCTCGTGCTCCAGTACGCTCTCGACCGGCCGCCCAATGGTCTCGGTCCATGCATGTCTCTCGCCCGGTGCGCTCTGGTCACGGTGCCTATACTGTACGCCTCGCTTTCCACTCCACCACCATGACCTCTCACAGACTCCCCAATAGACTGAAGACGCCGTGCCCTTTTCTTGGAAGAGCAAGCCCATGTTCGTCTTGAAGATTGTCAGCTTCCTCGGCTTTGGCTTTTCCATCCCTGTCATTGCGTCTGGCTACCAGCTGTCAGTACTATCTCGACATCTATCCTCATTTTCTAACCTAGAACGATTACAGCTGGAAGAAGTCGTGATTCATTACATTCCACACATAGAGCATCTAGACGTAGACCTGCAGTTAGAGTTACTATATGCTCTTGTATAATGGATCAGCGTTGTAACCCTGTAATCGCGCCACGTCGACAGGCATCGCTACGTTCTAACGCAGACGCAGACTCGCTTAAAAAAGCTGGCATCTTTATCCAACATTTCCAAGGCAGAGACTGATGCGACTCTGGATGCAACCGATGCATTCCTATCCTCGCCGATACCCATCACTTTGCCATGTATGACGACTGTCAAAGTCATTACGTTGGACGGCTACGGGAAGAGAATGGAAACTGACTTGAATGGCGTTTAATTCTAGTACTGTCCGTCTTTGTCACTTCAAGACCACGACACCCTGCGCTACGGACGCGTTCAAAGAGCACCTTAGTTGGATGATGCGCGAGTGTTTGAAGGGAAATATGACGATCGTAGAACGGCTTCAACAAGTGTGCATAGATAACATCTGGTCCGTGCGCAGTGTTGAAGTTTTCGGTTACATATGCAGCTCCGAGCACCGACTCGACAATGTCGGCGAGAGGCTAAGAAATGTTATTAGCACGCTCCTAGGTGGTTTGTGAATAAACAGACTTTCGGGGGTTCAACCTCGAACCAGTATTGGCCAGGCATTCTACCCTCCTTTTCCGCCAGGGCGTACTCTTCCGCTTGCTTTCCGCGGATTACTCTCTCGTATTTCTCAAACGACATTGCAAGTTCTGAGGATTGAAAGACGATATGCCGATGCAAGCCCGAGTAAACGCATAGAGCAGCAAGTACGTTATTCGATACCATAGCCGCCTAGAAGATCATGCGCCATGGTTTGAGGAAATGAAGTGGATGTAGAAAAGCAAGTACCTTCAATATCGTCAAAGCACCGGGTGTGTGGCGCTCGTCTTCCCGAAATACATTCCTGATGACCACTATCCAGGATGAGAGCAAAGTCAGAGAGTTAGGGGAAACATACGAAAATCAAGTACTGCATCCCCAAGGAACTCTAGTCGTTCATAAGAAGCACCTTTCTGCGAAATATGGGTCTGCCCGAGTCAGTCGAAGCCTCAACGAAAAGATAGGCACGGCAACCCACCAAAGCCTGGGCCAACAAGTGCGGTTTCTTGAATTTGTAGCCAGTAATGTTCTCGACAGCCTGTAGTGATCCCGGCTTCAACGTAACAGTTACTTCACGAGAGGGAAGCACGGCTTGACGTGCGAAATCGGACCACTGTGAGACTGCACTCAGTGGCACGCCCAGGTCTTTGATGACCTGGAGACCAAGGTCTCTACCACCTGTTAAGTACGCAGCACCCATGATAGCCTCTGAGACATCAGCCACGGTCTAAGAAATCTTGAGCTAAAATGCTGCGCCGCTTGGAAACCTGAGCGCTGACCTTGTCCCCAAGCCACTGAACCGGAGTAGGATTCCAGTAATTCCCGGTTTTCCTTTTCGCCTTCCGCTTTCGACTTGTAGTATTTTTGAGAGTCCCAATCTCAGCTGGGCGGATATTGTGTTCGACCACAGGAACCTCGTCACTGTCGTTGGCCTCATCGTCGTCGGGTTTCCCCTCAGGTTTGAAGTGAGGGGGTAACCACATCTTCAGTAATGGATTTTTTGCTTGGATATATTGGGGCAGCCCAATGTGAACTGAGCGCGACAGCAACGAGGCGTTACTGATCAGATCCTTACGAAGAGCGTGTAATACGCCCTCCTTCTCCGGATGGACGACAAATACATATATGGAGGATACGTATTTGAGAAACGCATCACCTAGAAACAGATAAAATCAAAACAGGACATAAAATCCGGAAAGGGACGAACCAAGCAGCTCCAAGCGTTCGTAATCGTAATCGTACCCAACGGAGGCTGCGGTAATTGCCGGGAGCAGCATGCCTTCTGAGATTGAATGCGCAAATAATTTTGCATTCAATTCTTTGACCAGGAGAAGTTCATCAATCCTGTACATGATGGAAGGCAGCAGGAAGATTGTCCGGAAGACGCTGCAAGACGTTTGAATTGGACAGAGATCTTGGGGTGTTGTGAAACGGAACTTGCCTAGCAGGTATAGTACACTTCCAGCCGACTTCAGGAATAAGATCTAGTTATTTATGGCTGTTAGACATCTAAAAAATGCGGCGTGTTCGTCACTCACATTTCGGATTTTTAGTGTCCGGGGACGGAGTGAAGCCCGGATTCAAATGGTGGAACCAATTCGCCACTTGATTGACCTGGATGATGCACTGGTTCTCGTCCTCTAGACCCTCAAAGGTGGTACTATGCGATCGTACATAATCGAGAAGGCTTTCGTTAGCTGCGCCCCCTGGCTACATTAAACATTAGTGATTGATGTAAAATGTAGACTGGTGAATAGTATCATGTGTACTCACCACCTGGCGGTCCTCGAGATTGCTCAGCGGCGTGAGATCTGGTCTTAATATGAGATGATCATAGCGACGCGTGAATTCACCAGCTCTGTCCTGAACAATGGCATCTGCTATATCCTCCGCCACTATATCTGCAGAACCGTACTTCAAAGGGATAGCCCAACGTGTCGCGGCGACAGTGATGGAATCCCAGCATATGTCAGTCGATACGTTTGGGAGACGCGTGGGATCGAAGGCATCAGCCCTTGGGGCCGTCCAGGTCGGAACAAGAGGAGCAACAAAGTACGCCATCTGTTCTATGGAACAGGTATCGCGTTTATTCGTGGTTAAACGGTAGGCTCTGATCGTGTACTTGTTTAGGAGGCTTAATTGATGTTCATCCACCTCTAAAGGCGCGGCTCGAAGTAGAGGTACGTTATCCGAAACGCCCGCGAAGTACAGTTGTACCGCGGGAAGCTCCATCAAAGGATCGCGCGTAAGAACGATCAATGGACCGTAATGTTTTCCATCTGCCTTCAGTGAGTCGGCACATATCACAGTGGGATACAGTGTCTTCGTCGGTCCATACCTGAAGCCCCGCCAGAAATTCGGTCTTTTCATGATGAATTGCCGAGTGCCAATGTTCTTCTCCGAAAGCGGAGGCATAGAAGAAGAGTTCGCGTTCATCGTGGCAAAGACTATCAACCGGGGATCCAACAAACCCGATTCTATTATTTTTGCGCAGGCCACATAGCATGCCAGGCGCCTAGCTTGACTTTTGGACGCTGACGCCTCACCAGCAAAAGTGCCTGTCAACAGACCAGGCAAAATGATTCGGCAGACATATGTCGGGTGACCAGAGACGTGGTGCGAGACCTCGTACTCTATCCGAAGGTCGCCGGAAGTCAAAGTTGGTGACTGTTCCCGAAGTTGAGCTCCGACACGGTAGATCAACAGAGTGGCGTCTGTAAGATACACGCGTGCGCCAGTAACGGGTTCTGTCAGATGTTGGTGACCTTCTGACCCAACACAAGAAGGATTAATGAATGGCTTGAGTTGGGCCGAGGTGGATGGAGGAAGCAGGGAGGGCGTGTATTCCAGGCCCCACATCTTCACGCATCGCTCATCTTGGAAAGAAGTTCCAAGGTAACACGATGGGTAGAATTCTCCCTCTCAGCTAGAAGGATCACTTGACTCTGAGCTCCTTGAGAGCGCGAATATGTATACGCATGTGAAAGATATCCGTTTGGTAACGAAAACCTGTGGTACAACCAGAAGGTCAAAATGGAAAAGTACGACGAACAATAAGACAGACCGAACTACCAATGAGGCCCTGGGAATGTCTAGATCTTCCGTCAAGGAAGAGGCGATAAGGAGATTATAGGTCTCGGCTCCAAAGGCTTGTAGAATGTCTTCCTACTCACCAATGAGCACCGCACACAAAGAAAGAACGTCTCCTGAAAATACCTGTGTCTCCGGCGTTTCGTCGTCCCCGAGGACCTGACAACGAAATGCGTGCAGGTCGCCTATGGCACGAATTAATTCCAGCATTGCACACGCAATTGTCTTGTTGGATACTGTATACTTATTCAGACCAAATTAATGATAATACCATCGCATGTGGACGAACCGAATACTACACCGCGGAAGCCTTTTTCCAACGGCTCACACGACTTCAGGACTTGCACGAGTCGCAAAAATTTAGGGGAAACATTGCATCCTGCGGTATAGATATTGAGATTGGGCATTGAGAATGTCCAACTCTTGATCACATCCCGCGCCTTCGATCTCATTCGGGCGGTCACATCCGTAACATCCTCTGCATCCCTAAGCAATGGAGGGCTGTTTTCGATGTCGACAAGGGCACGCTTCCATGATAAGTCTGAGGCACAAAGTCCTAGTTCTTCGTTGATTTGCTGAGATGCAGCGGCGTACGGATCAAAAAAAGGATGCTGTCTAGTCGATTGAGCGATGGTAATGTTGAGGGACTGAGAATGATTTCGATGACAAGGATCATATAGGACTATCGATTCTCTAGGAAAGCCGCTGACTAGGATCCAGATTGAATTTTTCTCGCTAAAGGATGAGACACTGAAATTTACCGATATCAGCGCGAGCTTGGTGCTTTGTCTTGCGTCTTTTTAAAGGCCTTTCGGATTCCTGGACAGGAGCTGGCAAGTTATCACAGTGCAGGCGACTAGTCGAGGGTGCAGATGACGTTGAGTCCGCCAAAGAAGACACGCCGCCATCAGCATCACCCATGTTATCGACCTGCAAGCTGTTATTGCCAGTCTCCTGTTTCCATTTTCCTTTCCATATTTTCAGCATATGGGGAGTATCGAAAAGAGGATGCGCGCAGAGTGGAAGTAAGGAGCAAAACGTCACCTGATTGTGTCCACAAAAGGAATCACCGCCCACTTCAAGATCATAATGACCAGATATACGTGCCGGAGTATGCTCTCTCCTTGGTTTGTACCTCTCGATAAGCATTTCTCGGACTTGATTAGCGCTGGAGATATGTACTGGTATAGTAGATGGACTCCGGAATATTACTGAGATGACACCTTACCGAAATTCTGTGCGTCTGATGCTCTGTCCGAAGGGGTGATTCCTGATGGTCGATACATTCAAATGGGGAATAAACTGCGTAAATCATGGAGCTTATGTCTTTGCCTTTATAACCGCACATAATGTCCCTCACAACGTAGCTATGGTGACATCATCATGGACTTGTTGAGAAGCCACGTGGTAGTCTTTACCAACATGCTCCGACAAGTACCTCAGCGTTTATGTCGCTCACTGTCTACTGATGTTCACAACTCGACGTCGTTGATACCCATTCTTCATCGTGATCCGTCTCATCCCGACGTTCCGCTCACTCCCGGCGCGCGATCAATATCGCTTGCTCATCCCAAGGACCAGTCGCCGCCTTCAGCTCACTCGTTGTCCGATCCAACGTCCCATACACCGCCGCCGCCGCCGGCACCATCGCAGTCAACAGAGGATGAACAGGCAACAGTCTCGGGCGTACCTTCCACTCTTCCTGCTCCTTCCAAGCCACCAACTTACTCTCATCCGCCATTTCATACCCATGCTTTCTTCACTGCTTTGGAGAAGACATTTCCAACGCCCACAGCACGGAGTCTCATGCGTGCCACCCGTGGACTTTTGGTAGATCGCATAGGGAGGGTCAGGCGGGAGGGATTGCAGGTCAAGGACCTCGATAACGTGCGTTATTGTTCGCGTTCGCGTTTCGTCAGCCAACGTGATAGACAGCAAGCCTATCTCTTTCGAGCAGCCCTCTCCGAGCTCAGGCAAGACGTTACCACAAACATTAAGAATGACACCGCCTGCATCATCGCTTCCACAGCTGCGCTGAGGAAAGAGGTAGACAAACTCGACGTCAAGATGAAGGAGGACGTTAGTACCCTGAAACATGAGTGCGTGTCGTTCTCTTGAATAGATGACGCGAAATGACACGGTTCTAAAGGATCCAGATGGAGGTTGACAGCAGAAAGAACGAAGTTCGAGAAGAGTTTAAACAGCATGACATACAGCTGGAAGTTCGTCATTTCCTTTCTTTCTCGCGCATGACCATCTAATACACTGACAGGAAATGCTGAGTAAAGCTATCGTCGAAATTAGCGAATTGCGTACCCGAGTTGAAGAGGTCAAATGGCATAATATGCGACGCGCCGTGGGTACGACGATATGTTTCTTCCATCCCTCATATGCATCACTTATCATCTTTATAGTTACGCTCTTCTCGTTTGTGGCTCTTACTATAGTAGGTCTAGAGCTTCGGCCGAAACCCCCAACAGCATCTGTACCAATATCACCGCCAACCAGATACCCGTCATAGCTCGTACAACTCATGTCAACCAGGCAGATGGTTTGGAGAAGCTGGACTGGGTCACATAATCCCTAGACACAGACCTCGGATTCTGGCATACATCACATCGTAATCATTGTACTACATCATTCATCTCCTAATATACCGCGACTCATTCTTTTGTAAGCATTGGAGGACATGACCAGATGAGGAATGAATGCGATAAAACCAATTCATCGTTGAAGCGACGAGAACTGATAATCAAACAAAGGGATTTGTTCCAGCTTCATACGCGAAACGAGCAGAATATTTGGCCGCCTGGGAAACCTCATCTTGGTAGATGTCCAATTCCTTCTTGATACCAGTCAGAGCATCTACGCCCAAGGGCACCCGCAGAGGTGCATCCCAGTCGCGTCCCAGTGATACATAGATTCGACAGCCTTGTCGGTGTCTCCGACGGGAGGCATTTTGTCCAAGTTGTCGAAATAGTACCGCATGACTTTCGATGGGCTGTCTTTGTATGCAGGATGGACCGGGAGCACAACGCCAGAGCCACCAGCTTTGATGCGAGTCTCAAATGCACCCGATTCGATAAGAGTTATCTATCATTCACGCTTGTGAGAGCCGCAGATACCACTCGTATTGCGGATACGTACCTTGATATGCCAGTCAGGATCGAGCTCCTTGGCTAAGGCCTTCGTGATTCCTTCCAACGCGTGCTTTCTATCCGCGAACGAGTAAGGGGCTCTTAGCCTACTACTGAAGTTGAAAATAGTAGACGTACGAAGCACCATAGTATCCCATACAAGGGTGTCCAGCCATGCCGACAATAGCAGAAACGGTCAATATCGTCCTCCTTGAGGCTTGTTTACCTCGCGGAAAAACTTGACGGCTTCGTGGATACATTTACCGCGCCCCAGAAGTTGACATCAAACATCGCGCGCGCCTCTGATGCTTGTTCGGTCTCAACCTCACTGAGTATGGGGTACCCAGCATTGTTGAACACGACGTCGATTCTGCCAAATGTTGACCTGGTAGCGGCAAAGGCGGCGGTTATTTCGTCAGGTTTGGAAACGTCGAGTCTGAGGACGAGCAATTGCGTGGGAGGGTACTTCTCCTTGAGTGAGGCCAGAACCTCTGGTACACGCAACGTTGCGACAGCAATGTCTCCTTTCTTTAGGACACACTCAGTCATTCCCCGTCCAAACCCCGACGAGGCGCCAGTTACTGTGAAGAAAGTCAGTCACGAGAAGCGAGAGTACAATATCCACAAACTGAACCAGACTTTAGGTTGCGATTGTGAAGAAGACATGCTTTACTGTACGATGTCATGTACAGGACCATTGCAACTGCTTTTATACTGCCCTAGTACTGGCACGTCCCGTGAGTAGTTTTCGGAAACTCGGAAGAGTATGCCTAACAGAGCAGGTGGACTGTCTGCCGAATGACGGGGCGATCCTACAATGTAAGTACAAATCACGACATTCAATTCTAGGGCAACACGACGCCGTCATGATGAGAGGGTAAGACGGCTGAAGAGGCTGACTCTTATGGACTAGTCTAGAAGTTGATCAACGATCAAACTCGTCTTAATCGGGACATGAACGCTCGTCTCTCTGACTCGAAAGGCATGTGCTGAAAAAGCAATGTTGCCGTAATAGTTGGAAGATGATAGAGTGGTACATAGAAGGGTTTGTTTGAAAAGAATACGCAACTACCGCATTTAGGCACTACTGAAGACAGGGAATTCACTGATCCTGAGTTTCGTTGCCTAAGGAAGAAACAGCGTTAGTAATCGGGTAGATCTAGTCTATCGGCGAGTATGAAGTACACCGTACGGGCTCAGAACAACCCTCTGAGGATCTTCCAAGCAGGCGGGATTCGTCGGAGGTACGGCAACAAAGGTGTCCCCAGCCAAAGTCCAATTCACTTTACAAGCCATCACACTGATTGTAACGGGCGGTTGACCTTCATCAAAGATTGGAGACGGAAGAACTCCGTCTGTCGGGGGATCATTTGAGAATTCAACCGTCGACGGATCTATAGCGTAGTTCCAGTCCGACGTCGCATCGAACTCATAATCGGCCGCTCGGGGCTCCAGCGTATTATTCTTGATGATGTTCTTGGTATATGTGACTAAGAGACTTCATAAGATCACCGGCAAATATCACAAGACCTAATTGGACGTACTGTCAAGTGCGTAGTTCAATGGACCGCGGTGAACAGCCACCGAGCCATGAAGTCGATTTTCTATCAAAATGTGAATGCGCACTCGCAACGAGAGGACAGAGTAGCTACCGATGGTTACTTGAGCTGGAAGGGTCAGAGTAAATGATGTCGAGCCGGCAGGTATCGTTCTGGTGTATAATCCTTGAACTGCGGTCACGGAGGACGAACCACCCGAGGTCGTAACCGTCGCATTCACAACCCAGCTCGGTATCCGTATCGAGAACGTGAACTGCTTAGCCGCTGAGACAACGTATGAGATCGTATCGCCAAACGGATACAGAGTGTCGGCTTGAATCGTAACCGCGTTGTCTAAACCGCCGCCATAGTAAGCCTGAATGAATCCCTGGCCGGAACAAGGACCTACCATCGGAGAGCGTCGTCGTCGCATTTAGAGGGCCTAGATACGTTTGGACGAGAATAGACTTGGCGGTATCCGTAACGAACGCATTCGTGACGAATTTAGGCCAGCCTTGCGGGTGGTTTACCGTGCAGCAACTGGAAGCCAAGTAAACAAGGAAACGTAGCATCGCTTTCCGTTAAAAAACGCACGGATAGTACGGCTCGAGCCCAAACACATTCGAATATCCACTGTTGGAAATATTAGATGATGGTCAAAGAGGCCTTGTTACTTTCCTGTTAACCGCGAAAGGGTTCCTGCGGTCAAACTGTGAGCCTGAGATGTATGGAGGAAGGGTCTTCAGAGTCCTCACGGAGTCATATTCTTGGACGCTATCTGATTCTGTTGCTGGTCGTACTGGCGCGCCCACATGTCTGAATGAATGTCAAGCTCTTAGTGCGATCGAGTGTATATCGTGTGCACTGCTTACCGCCAGTCAACGTGCCCGGAAGCGCGTTGTATGCGATACGCTCAACCTACCGCCATTTGATCAGCAAGGTACGTAGGGCAACGAATAGTACCGACCTGATCCAAGAATTTGGTGTCGCCTATTATTTGGTAAAGGTAAGAACCACTGTTGATTGAAACAGCCACGTTCTCAATGGATCACAGACTCGATGATCAAAGAAGCACGTACGAGAACATTGCTTCCTAGTGTATTGAATGCGCTAAGCGACCACCCCAGTCATGGAGTAAGCACTTACCACGACAGTGCATAGCTCCGTGCTGTTAGGATCGTGTGGCACATCGTGAGCCGATCTACTCTTCTGATCTTTAACGCAGTGCTCACCCTCTCGTCGCCTCTTTGCCGGCGAGATACTCGTCGGCTCCGTATATACCAGAAGGGCGCCCGTGGTATTGAAACACTAGGTCCCACCCAGAACTTGCGCGATCGAGATCTGTACTTGTGGTTGGTAGGGATCCAAACCGGTGCGTATGCCCTACCAGTTTGATTGTGCGTGAACCTGTACGTCGCTGGAAGCGCCTTCATGCCCTCCGCCATGTTAACACCGTGCCACTGGATCTCTTCATCAGTCCAAAAGCAACCATCGATCTGAGGTACTGACGCTTAACACATAGCCCGTAGGGTTCTCCAGATTTTCCACTTTTGTACATAGAGCATCAGTTGTAAATAACAATAACATGCCCGAGAACTAACCAGGGCCTGTCGGGAAGTTCTGCATAATGATTAGCGATGAGGCGCCCAGACATTGTAATGCGTTTCAACCTCTTTCTTAAAGACATCTTCCCACGGTACGCCCGACCATTTTAGACGGACCATCGTATCCAGAAGAAGATCCTCATTGCCGTTGGGATGATAGTCATACAGCCTTGCGGCGATAAATCGCAAGTAATGCATAGCTAAACTGACGCGTACCACTGCAAGGACATGACAAAGTCTTCCCAGCGTGTATTAGTCCAAATTTCAAGGCCTTGTCCATCGCGGAGCATCTGGTTCGCAAGTGGAACAAATTTGTGCATAGCTTGCACAACGCGATCCGTAAGCGACGGGTCGTACTCGACCATCTGGATGGCTCCGAAAAAGAATGGGTACCTGCCCCAAAGATAACGCGTACGGTTGTTGTTGGCCTCTGGTCCGAGCCAACCAGTACTCTCTTGATGAGTCAAGACGTAATCCAGGAATTCAGATGTCTTGGCCTTGATTTCGGCGTGGTCTGTGAGGATTCCGTGAGGTACCATTGCGTTGAACCAGTAGCTGCCGGCTTCTTCGAGACTCGAATAGGCGGAGGAGCCCCCAATCCAGTCGCTATCCTTTACGTAGTTGTAGAACTCGTGCAAATGCCCAGCCATGCCATTGGATTGAACATCGAGCTGGTCGCTCAACCATCCCATTGGACGGATCTCACCAAGAGGCAGAGTCAGATATTTCTTCGGCGCGACTAGAAAGTTCATGAATTCACGAATAAGCTCCAAACAAACGATGCGTACGCTGGCCATAGGCACAATAGTAGCAGCACAGACGACGGCCGGGAGGAGCAACATCTTTACAGATCATATGCGGTATCTTGCAGGTTATATAGGAAGGCAAGGAGACTTATCGGAGACCAGAGAAGGTTGAGAACATTATCAGAAGGTAAGATGTAGGCCCAATGGACGGGCCGGGCTTTCAGTAGATGCTTGCACATGGCTCATTTGAAGGATAAGATAGTCGGGAGCCCATGCCCGTTGTTCCTTGTTCTGAGAACGAAGTATTGAATCTGGAGGGCTACACGTGTAGATAAAACATTGCAAGCAAACAAGTTTTGTGGGAGAGGACCTGTGCGCTAGCATACTTCCGCCGGGTTGCAGATATGATGATTGGTAGTCAAGAAACCCAGATTCCCAAGTGCTTCTGTGACAAATGCAGTAGGTGCAAGCAGGTGGGATAAAGCAAGGAACAGAACGCGCTGTATGCGTATGTATGCACCCAGACTATGACCCTTGGCCTAATCAGGGCACATCGGCGGGATGTCGGGATTCCTGTCGGGGCGCGTCGATGGGCGCGTCTACAAAACAAAGTGCTGGTATATAACATCTGTAATACAATGAAAACAAGACCGCCAAGTAATCTACAACTGAAGATACCCCATACTGTTTAATATACACATCCTCTAATTCACCTTGAGTTTCTCCAGGCTGGAAGCAAGAGCGTCTGGTGATGTCGTCGATGGCTTGGATTCTGTTGGCCTACCATCGGCATCGGCCTTTGGTGCAGGTGTATCGGCTTCGTCGTCGTCCTCCCAGCTCTCTTTGACCGGGTCTGCCTTCTTTTCATCTCTCTTCTCTTTCCGTTTCGCATTCTTCTTTGCGCTCTTACTCAAAGACTTTCCCGAGGCGGAGGCAGGTGTAGCAGAGGGAGGCGGTGTCCAGCCAACAACATGGCCCTTTGGAAGGGCACTCGAGTCCATCTGCTGCTGTTTCGTGCCGCGAAACCGTCGGACGTCCTCCTGCGGGGTGTAGCCAGGACGGATTTTGATTTGTTTGCGGACGCTGGACGTGGAATGAGAGGATGCTTGCCGTCGAGTGGCGCAGCGACGTACGTTCCATCTGGGCGGCGAGATTCGGGAATGACGCGCTCGAGAGTCTGCGGGTCAACCGCGATGCCAGCTGCGGTCTTTTCTGGGTTGAGCGGAGGGCGCGACATGGCTGCTAATAGCAAGTGGCGTCTATTGCCATTTAAGGAAGCCATCTGACTCTTTCACTTACCGCCATGGCGCCAGACACCGCCAACCTCGACACTATCATCAATCATATAACGACCTCCAACAATATAGCCGCCCTCAATGCCACCATAAGGAACACTTTGCCAAAAGATACTCGCGATCTCATCCTCTCTGGCCCTTTGGCCGGAGGACAGGACCCATTGACCGTCCTGGATTTCCGTCAAAATTCGCTGGGCGTCTTGTATATCTTGTGAGATCGTTGTTGACTTAGGAATTGTACGGTATGACCTAACGGTACTCGCCAGGTCGGCAAGATTACAGGTCGCGCACGTATTGCCCCCATGGGCGCTTGTGAATCAGTTTTGCCAGGCTTTTGACCCAGAACAGCTGCGATATGCCCCAGAACGAGGTATTTACATTACTGTCATCGATTTACAATGCGTAACAGCCACGATCTCCAGTGAGCATGCTCGCAAAATGCTTGGTCAAATATGCGGCGCATCACAACAACCCACGTCTTGCCATCCCCAGTCTCTATCTGCTTGTAACACGGTACCCGCCCATGCCATCGTATCTAACCATCATACATCCCCTTTTTCTGCTCCAATGCGCCAGCACGCGCTCCTTCGCATACGCGCTTCCGCTCCTCGAAAACCATCAGATTACTGACATAGCCCTCAGCCTCTCCCCAGACCTCACCTACCTTGACAACCTCACTTATCATTATTTGGCTGGTGTAACTCTTGCCGCGTTGAACAGATGGGCTTTGGCCGAAGACTACTTCGAAATTTGCATCACAGCACCTGCACACAGTGGAACGATTAGTGCTATTCAAATGGAAGCGTTGAAAAAACTGAACCTTGTTCAACTCATTCGCACTGGGAGCACATCTCCTCTGCCAAAATACACCAATAACTCTCTACTACGAGCATTCCGAAACACGCCATATCATCAACTGATATCAGCCTATCCTTCACAGACAGAGACGTTGCGCGCATTGGTAGAGAAGGAACGAAACGTGTTCACGAATGAAAAGAATCTTGGTCTCGTAATGCAAGCCTTGCGACGGGCACCGCGATGGCAGGTCAAAAAGCTCACAGCGACCTACGTCACGTTGAGTTTCGTAGATATTGGCAAGCAGGTCGGGATCCCCAACGAGGAAGAAGTTAGAGATTTGGTACTGAGCATGGTATGCTTGTGACGTACTGCGCGCTCTTTCGCTAACCGTCTTTCAGATTGAGTCTGGCGACATTCATGGTACCTTGTCTACGACGACAGTAACGTTCTCCGATGCGCCACAGCAGTTCTCGAAAGCGCAGGTTGACAGGGTCTTGTATGACGCGCAAAGAGATTTCCAGAGACTCCAACTGCTTGACATGGAGATTGGCAAGAGTAAAGAGTTCTTGTCCAAGGTGAGCTGCGCCCTCCCTTGGGATTGTCCGTGGACTTATCAGCGACAGGCTGTCAAGAACCAGTCGGATAACTGGTCTTCGGGAATGGCAATGGATGACGATTTTCCGCAGATGAGTCAGAGTGCATCGTGGACCGAGGATGTAGGATTTGCTTAGATGCGGAGCCGTTGTGCTCTGCTACACGCTTGTCAAAGTCATGTTTGTTCTGCTGTGTTCACCCTTAATGTAACTTACAACGCCGCACGCTTTTCGGTCACGAGCAGATCATACATCATGAATAATGTCTCCGTATGCTGACCGGTCAATTCGGAATTGTGGCCGAGGTATTCGCTTGGATGGATAGCTGGACTCTTGCTGTCAGGTATTCTTCGATGTACCGTGGCCATGTGTGGTAGGTATATACGTTGCTGTCAGTGTCAAGGAAAGTGGTAAACGCCGAGGCCGGCCTTCAAACCGAGGTCTACAAGTTCAGCGATCTGCACCCCTTCCGTTTTGATCAGGAGAAGTCCGCCCTAGGCATGCTGGTGGCACAGCTTGGCGATCACTATTTAATGCGTCCTAAAGTTGGGGATAGCTATCCTTATTTCCCTCGGCCACCATGAACGATTCTCCCAATTCTATCGACATGAGGAGCCTTCACAAATCCAGCTCCGTTCTCTCTTACGAACATATCAGCTTCCACACAAAAACAGGAAAGGTGCTGGTCGACAACGTTTCCGTAAAAGTCAAGGCGGGACACATGTTGGCGATAATGGTGCGTTTTTCTTCAAACTTTCCGACTTAGTCTGATGTGGCGTCAAGGGTCCGTCGGGTGCAGGTGAGGGCTAGTACTTGGTGCAGGGCTGAATCTAACCATTACGCGTGCAGGGAAAAGTACTCTGTTGGATATAATGTCGTACAGAAAGCCTGCAGAACAGCATTCTGGAACACTAGTGAGCGCCACGCCTCGCGCTATTCTTCTACTAACGGCGGTCAGATAACGCTCAACGATCGTATCATCCATGCAAAGGAAATGTTCAGGATCTCATGCTTTGTCGAGCAAGAAGACGCCCTGCTCGGCGTGCTCACCGTTCACGAAACCGTTGCTTATGCTCTCAGACTCCAGTTCGTCGTCCATTACGCGTCGGCAACGCGCACTGACCGCCATCTTGCAGTCTACCTCTCCTTCCCAAACACGCAGTCAATCGGCGTGTCCGGCGCGTTCTCTCCGCTCTCGGTCTACAATCTTGCGCTAATCAGCGCATTGGCACCCCAATCCAAAGGGGCATATCCGGTGGTACGGTACTTTTCTATTATCCTTCGCCGCCACCACACTAACTAATTTCTGCAGGTCAAAAGCGACGAGTGACAGCAGCATGCGCAATGGTCACTTTCCCGTAAGTTATAGTCTGCTCTGTCGGTGGCTTGATAGCTTAGTTTGTTCCAGGCGCATACTATTCTTGGACGAGATCACCTCAGGTGTACGGTGCTATGATAACTATTAGGTTTGACGCTCACCTTTATCTCTAGCTTGATAGCACGGCCGCAAGAGAAGTCATGACAGCTATCCGCAATTTGTCAGTCGAAGAAGGCATGTTCGTGATCGCGACGATCCACCAGCCATCGCTCGAGACTCTCGCCCAGTTCTCGGACCTCTTGCTGCTCGCTCAGGGCAAGGTCTGCTATTCCGGTCCTGCCGACGGGCTTGAGGCGTTCTTTGATCGGTGGGGACGCCCGGTGCCCAAGTTTGTGCGCGCATCTCACATGTCCCATTCAATGAGAGTAAACTAACCAACTCGTCAGAGCACCCCTGCTGAACATGCGATGAATTTTCTGAATGCCGACTTTAGCGGAGAGGCGAGCGGTAGCACGGCGGACGTGGATGCTTTCAGGACCTTTTATCTGACCCACAAGCGCTCGACTTCGTCTTTCAGCGGGGATGAGAAGTTCGACCCACGCCAGTTCCGCAGAGATGTAGACCATGCATCGGAGGAAATTTCGGGGAAGGCTAGTCCTCTGTCGACGATATTTTGGAACACGGTCGTGTTATCGGAGCGAACGCTGTTCAACTATATTCGCAACTTGCTGGCGTACGGTGTCCGTATGGGTATGTACATAGGAATGGGGCTTATGATTGCGTACGTTGCGTCCATCTGCCTGCGGCTCTGTACTAACATCATTATGCAGAACCATCTGGGTCAGGCTAGGTCTTGCAGACTCGACAATCAACGATCGATTATCGGTGCATTTCTACAGTGTTGCTTTCTTGGCATTCGTGAGTTTTTTGAAGAATGCTATCTGTACTTGTCACATCTAACCATTAACCAACTTGGCATAGATGTCTGTCGCCGGTATACCATCCTGTAAGTACCGTTCTTCGTGTCTCGCTTCTTTGGTTAATCGCCGCATATAGTCTTGGAAGAGCGCTCAGTCTTCTACCGCGAAAAGAAAAACGGACTGTATACAACCTTGCCATTCATCCTATCAAATACCATTGTGAACGTTCCGTTTCTCTTTCTCTGCACGCTATTCTTCTCTCTGATAATGTATTGGGCTGTCGTATGTCATGCTTTCTTGAGATCCTAACCTCCTACTCACATTCACATTACAGGGACTTCATCCTGGTGCCCGACCCTTCTTCCGCTTCCTGGCGTTCCTGCTCCTGGCCATCATGGCTGCTGAGAGTCAAGTGCTCATTATTGCCTCTCTCATTCCGATATTCGTCGCAGCGTTGGCTATCGGTGCATTGTAAGCCATTTTACCCTTCATCAACGTCTGCTCATTGACTGCTACAGCATGAATGGTTTCTGGATGAGTGTCGGCGGCTACTTGTAAGGCTCCATGCTTCGTCTCCCGTGGTCCGTGACCTGACATTGCATCTTCTAGCATCAAAGCAAGATCCCTTCCTCGCTTCTGGTATTATAGTTTCCATTTCATGGATTACCAGAAGTACGCCTTTGAACTTTTGACAACGGTGAGTAGACTGTCTTGTCGACTGGATAAGTTCGTCCTGACTTGCTAGTCTGATCTTCATGGTATAACATTTGACTGCGAAAAGACGGGGACACATGTACTTGCGCATACCCGAGTTCAACTCCGGAAACATGTACAGTGTCTGGGCAAGACGTCTTGGACTATTAGACATCGGAAACGTATCATATGGAACTGGATCGGAATTCTAGTCTCCATCATCTTCATATATCGTGCAATGTGGGTGGTGGTTCTCCTCATCCGGAACGGTCCTGATCTTGCCTTGAACAGATTGTATCTTTCTCTAAGACTGAGGTCGAATTGACGAGTTAGGATGACGGACTGTACTGTTATTTAATATCTATGGGGAACACTGGCTGGCATGCTT
Organism: Mucidula mucida; assembly: GCA_015501055.1. Lineage (NCBI taxonomy): Eukaryota > Fungi > Basidiomycota > Agaricomycetes > Agaricales > Physalacriaceae > Mucidula > Mucidula mucida. The sequence goes on from JADNYV010000145.1 coordinate 74,068, forward strand.
CAACCTGTACATACCATAATGCAATTGTGACACAAACTCATGCGTACCGATCAGTTCAGTGATAAGTCGTCTTCGACTACGAATCGGCCGTCGGTTCTCTGGCAGTCTCCACTGTTCCGCCAGAAGCGCTCATCAAGCCGCCTAAAATCCTATTTTTTGATAAGCGCCCACAATGGTTAGTGCGTTATTGTGCTGTCATACTGTCATTATGGGCATATATAAAGTGGAGATGAGGGGCAGTTAGGACCTCAGCATGTCGAGTCTCTGTGCACTGACCGCGTCCGCGCAATGGTCCTGGTCAAGCGCAAAGAGGGCACCAGTAGGGAAGAGTTCAGCAAGTATTGGCTTGGCGTTCACGGTCCCCTGGTATTGGAGAGCAAGATTTTCACCGAGAAGATTCTGAAATATGAACAGGTCGGTTGACGATGCGTCTTTCCATATCTTCCGGTTTCTAATGATGTTCCTAGCTGCACGTCAACGATGCCGCGAGTTCCTTACTCTCTAACCTTGAGATGACGACCGGTGACTGGGATGGTGTAGGGTTATTTGAAGCGAAGAGCTTTGATGACATGATCGAGGTAAGTAGGAGCCGCCTGACTTCGCACGGTCATGGAGCTAAATTTCTCTGACCGAAGGTGTTCAAGTCTGAAGATTTTGTGACGGGACCGTTGGCCATGGATCGCACGGAGACTGCCCAAATTTCGTCAGCGCAGCTCCTCAGGACTTCATCGTGGTCCCTCTCGACGTAGCTACCTTCTTTGACAAATAAGGCGGTAGTCGTGGATCTGTCTATGTGTGCGATGTATCATGAGAAATCTATAAGAAGATCTACTGTGGCGCAAATACTCGTCTGCCTCACTGGGCGCGAGAATTACCATTTTGACCATGCGATCTTTACGAGGATGAATGCTTTGAACTTTCATAGATTCCTTGGTAATGCAGTCAGACAGTGCTGTTCAAGGCAAGGCGCTCGAAGCCTTCTCGGTAAATGAGTCACCGACCAATCTCGACCAATACCGCCCAAAATGTTCACCGCCGTTTAAACTCGAAGAACGAGTAATAAACCCACTCATCTTCATTTATGTCTCTGTGCGCCATCGCGTCATCATATTTTTGGTGGAGCGTAAAGAGTCGACTTAAAAGAGTTTAGCCAGCACTGGATCCACGTCCAGGTGTCGAGAAGCAAGATCTTTACCGAGAAGTTTCTGAAATATAAATAAGTGCGTTGCAGAATCGCGTATCCTTAAGAATCCTTATAGCTCCATGTCACTGTATCCACGGTCTGGAGCTGACGACCCAGTGATTGGGATGGTGTGGCGTATTTTGAGGCTCGGAAGACCTTGATCGAGGCAGGAGGCAGCCCGGACATCTATGGGGAACACTCGCTGGCATGCTTCAACCTGTTCATACCATGATGCAATTGCGACACGATGCTTACGCCAAGGATCAGTCGCTTTCGACTACGATTCGTACGGCGCTTCTCTGGTGGCAGGCTCCACTTTTCCGCTAGAAGCGTTCATCAAGCCGCCCTAAAGCCCTTCTTCACTTGCTCACATATATCACCCAGAATGGTAAGTGCATGGCTGTGCTGTCATCCTGGCCATATATAAAGTGGAGGGGGAGGGCAAATTACTAGGACGTCAGCATGTCATCGACGTCTCTGCGCACCGACCGCGTCCGCGTAATCGTCCTGTCGAAGCGCAAAGAGGGCATAACTAAGGAAGAGTTCAGCAATCATTGGCTGGGTGTTCACGGTCCCCTGGCAATGGAGAGCAAGATTTTCACGGAGAAGATTCTGAAGTATGAACAGGTCGGTGGACAATGCGTCTTTCCATACCTTCCGGTTTCTGATGATGTTCCTAGCTTCATGTCAACGATGCCGCGAATTCTTTACTCTCTAGTCTTGGGCTAACGACCGGTGACTGGGATGGTGTAGGGTTATTTGAAGCGAAGAGCTTTGATGACATTATGAGGTAAGTAGGAGCCGCCTTCGTACGATCATGGAGGCTGAGATTTTCCTGACCGTAGCTGTTCAAGTCTGAAGATTTCGTGAAGGGACCTTTGGGCAGTGGACCACACGGAGACTGCCCAAACTTCGTCAGCGCAGCTCCTCAGGACTTCATCGTGATCCCTCTCGATGTAGCTACCTTTTTTGACAAGTGAGGCGATAGTCATGGCTCTGTCTGTGATGTGAAATGTATAATAAGAAGTCAATTCCGCTACTGTGGCGCAAATATTCGTTGGCCGCCGTGGCGACAACACGGGCGAGAGAATTTCCATTTTTGGCCTTGCGATCTTGAACTTAAGGCGCAGATTGTCGATACTTATGCTTACCCATCCATTCAATGGGATCATCGATGAACGCTTTGCACGGGACTCCGTTCAACATCGATTCCTTGGTAAGGCGAGCGCGAAGCCTCGGTACCGACCAATACCCTCCGTAACTCGCCCGTTGTCCCGTCCGTTTAAAGTTGAAGGCTCTGCTCCCCGATCGCGTTGGTCTCTACAAACCGCTTCAGAGTGGCGCGTCCTTATGAATCCTTACATGTTTCTGTTAAGGATGTGGTACCCATTGTATTTTCCGGTCTGGGGCTGACGAGCGGTGACTGTCGTATTTTGAGGCGAACCTTGATCGAGGTAGGAGACGGCCTGGACTGGCGTGGTATGGACGTTTTGGGACGCGATCGATTGGTGATGGAGCCGGGGAAGATTGTCCAAACTTCATGAGCTCCTCAGGATTCCCTGAATACCCCGCTTGGTCTCGCTGCCCTCCTTGACATTAATGGCATTTGTTACATGAAACATGAACGAGGTGCATAATAAGAGGTCTATTACTTTCTATTGAAGTCTATGGGAATGTGTATGGTTGGTGGACGATGCATGATTATGAGTGTGAGAGGGAGAGAGACGCGTGAGTGGTATATCTTTTGAATGATATGTCGACAGGTAGCCCATGATAAGAAACGTATAAAAAATGCGCGCCGGCATATTATTGTAAATTGAATTCGGATTCGCAAGAGGTGCCGTTCTTGGTTATTCGGTATCCTTTTTGGCAGAGCGCTACCGAAGGTGTCAATGGCTGAAGCAGACAACGGTGAGACTAAATGCTGACCAACGTTGCACTTCCCGCGCGAGCATTGAACGGTGTCGACGCCTTCTATTGCACTGCAGTCCACGCCTTCGTGGACAGAAAAGTCAAAATCGACGCATCCGCCACAAGATCTACTGATGGGTCAGCCAGAAATCCAGAACAGGCAGAGACGGAAACTCACTCAAGGTCGTTCTGCACATCAACACACTCCCAGCTAACCGGAAACCCAGCACGAAACGCTGCATGACACTCCATATGTCCGGCGGGACACCTCATCGCTCGCCTCGCACCAACTCCGACGAATGCCAAAGCAGCAGTAGCCAAGTAAAGTAACTTCATGCTGAATGCGTAGTGGTGGAGGAACCCAAAGACGCTGTAATGAGTCGCCGTTTAAGTATAAGGAAATGAATGTTTTGGACAAGTGGCATACAGGGGCCGCACTTCATCCAGTCAAACAGGAAAAATATATCGGCGTGAGCGCATATTCATGACAAGGAGGTGCGGCAATCCATAACATCCTCTGCGGACTTGTTGTAAATCAAACAGTTTGATTGAAGAGGAGAATCCATACATGTACATTAGAGGTTAGGAACATATCACAGTGGATCAATCTACGTCTACAGTCTCAAATTGAGAGAAAACATCGTTGTACAAGACATTAGACTCACACTATCGGTCCTGGTCTCTCTCCTTTCCTTTATCTAATACGTTTAATAACCGTTCAATCATCTTGCCTTGAAGCTCGACCGTAGAGGTCAACGCGTCAATCTGTTTGCTCAACTCTGTCTGGTTCTGGGCGAGCTTCAAATTGGTGAGGTCCTTTCCCTTTGCGCTGATAGCGGACCGATATCTCGACACCGTTGGGGAATCCAAATCGTTATCGTCGGGAAATCCTTGACTTTCGGCCATTTTCTCCCATACAATGCTGAATTCGCGTCCAAGTACGAAACTAGGCAATGCGACGAGGAGGAGGCCGCATATAAGTAGCGGCAATGTAACAAGGCGCCCAAGGAATGAACGCGGCGTGATTTCGCCATAACCGACGGTCGTAATAGCTGCTATTGTTAGGCTGGTCCTATGAGGGGCTGGGCAAAGACTCACTAACGAGAACGAACCACGCAGCCGCAGGAATGGAGGCGAACTGTGACGGATCACCGTCAGAGTTAATGAAGGTCTCCAGTGTAGTATCCCAAGTTCCTCGCTCAGCAAAGTATCTGAGCTACTGTTAGCAACAGGATGTGGATGACGATGATGACAGGACACTCACAGCAAGGTGCTAAACACACTTAAAACCATGATGACGAAAAAACAGATAGCTAGAAGTGCGTGTCGGGATCGTCGAACCGAGAGATACATGACTTCGATAGTACTGAGAGGTAAGGTTAGATGGTATTTGAGCTAGAGGTGTAAACGGCGATTTACAGGAGGATGGTGTGATTGTGACGGAAAGGCCGAAAGACGCGAAGTAGTCTGAACATCCTCAAGATGGAAAATCTGAAGAAGGTACTCTACTGCGACTATTAATGCCCTGTCTGCGGTGTGAATTTGGGATATTCTCACCGTGTCCTGTTGTAACATCAACTCGATATAGTACGGCAATACCGATAGCATATCTATAACGCCAAAAAAGGCTATGACTAGTCAACCAAAATATAGCTCCAAAGCTATTGAACGACTCACAAATCATCCACTTGAACAAATTGGTCCACGAAGTACTCCATGCCAGACATCTGGCCACATACTCTATTGTAAAAAGAGCCACCAGGGATGTTTCAAACCCAAACCAGACCTTTGGGGAAATGGAATGGAACGCTGGGACCGTCTCCAGAACGGTCACGAGAGCGGAAAGAACGATGAGAAATGTCATGAGGGCGTGGATCAAGAAGGCGCCGGACGAAGAAGTAGGTTGTTCAAGAAGGGAAAAGAGGTCGCGTTTCCATTCTGGTCCGCCCTGCATGTCCTCGGGGAGGGGATAGACGGATGCATTGGAGTGTATGAATATATCGGATATGTCCTGCTCTTCGGTCGTGAACGACGTGTTCCGAGGACGAAATGGGCTTCCATTTGTTCGGATGCGACTGAGTTCTATGCCCCGAGACGACATGACGGGGGAAGACAACGAATCAAAGGTCTACTCTGGCGTAGAAGTGCTGAGTCAAGTCAGCGAGTGACAGTGGTTCTAGAAGCGGTTCGCCACATACTTTGTGCCTCTATTGTGTGATAAATAATGGTAAAATTCCTGTAGAAAGAGACAGATAAAGCGTCGAAACAGCCCTTGGGCGTTAAAGGGCGCGTGGTCAGAAGCAAGATGGGGGGCGGGCTTGAGCGGGGCGGTCTTATGGTCGGAGGTCGGCCCGATGACCGATGACCGATGACAATTGCGTCAGTCTTCAGCGTCGTATAATTTGAACTTGAACCATGACCGCTCCTCGCTGGCAGCGTTGCATTGCCACTGCCCTCGCAGAACACGAAAAAGCCAACAGTATGTGTCTCCAGCTCTGAAAGTACTTGCAGTACCAAATCAACAACCTTCTAATCGCCCTTAACAGTCCTTCAGTTCGCTTCTGTAGATCCCACTACTCCCATTCCTCATGTTCGTTCTCTCGTCTTTAGAGGCTTTACCCACCCATCCAACGACCCCAATTTACCTCTTTTGATAATGACTACGGACAGTCGCACCCCGAAGACGTCTCAAATCATCTCTAATCCCCACGTGCAACTCGCTTGGTGGATTCAAGGATCTAAAGAGCAATACAGGATTGGAGGTCTAGCCAGCGTCATTCCAGCCCCATCCAACGGACTCCATAAACACTTTCTTCACTCGACGAAATCAGCTCCCGAAAACAGCGGTATCGGCTCCTTGAATAAGGAAGGCTTTGACTGGGAGAAGAAGAGGAACCAAGTCTTCAAAGGCATGTCCCCCGTTATGAAAGCGTCGTGGGTCAGACCAGTTCCAGGCACGCCACTGGTTGGCGGCGAGGAGGAGGCGACCAAGTGGCCCATCAAACTGAAGGAGCCTGACCAGAACGGAATATTTGATAGCGAAGAGAGCAAGACGCTCTGGGACCTGGCGTTGAGCAACTTTGCATTGGTGGTCGTCGATCCGACAGAGGTTGACTATGTCGAGCTGGCTCCGATCCCAAATAGAAGAGCCAGGTTTTGGAAGGACGAGAGTGGTCAATGGCAAGAAGAAGCGTTGGTTCCGTGATCGTTCGATGTTATTCTGAACTTTGTTTGCTGTACTTGTGTAAAGTTGATTGTTTGCCGCATAGACGGTATAGACTGTATGTAAAGATGTACAATTTCTTTGCAGTGCGCGTCCCTATTCTAGTGATTGGCTGTTCCCCAAAAGCAGAATAGCGGGTATGCTCTCTCACGCTTTTGGTCCTGGCAATGAACCAAAAGAGCCCTCCCGTCCAGTACAGCGTCACAGATAAAGCCGCGTTGATTCGTCTGCTTGCGGACGTATGGCCAGGCTTGACACGCTGGTTTGTCCTTATTCTGCAGGCCTCTACGTCGGGCGTGGATCTGCGCAGTAAGGTCTATCCCAGCGCTTCTCCTGGGCAATTCTCCATGTTGGATCTAACGGCACAGTTTCTCAATTCGATGAAAACTTTGAACAGCCCAGATGGCGAAAAACTGCTGCATTCCTCTCGCCCGCTCTTGGCTTCGAGTATCAAAACTTTTCTGGTGGCCACGGCTGACCCTCATCCTGATCACCGCGTAACTGCAGATATATTTGGGCTTTTGACCATATTTCTTACCCGGCCAGGGCTGGGCTTGGTCACTTGCTCGCAGGACTATGAAGAAATCATACAAGAACATTCCTCATCCATCGCGCGCGGCTTCGTATCCTCGACAGCCACCGCTGTCGCAAACTGGGATCCACAAACTGCAGGACTGAGATCGGGTAGGGTGTTGGATTCCATTTACATCCTCTTCCATGCCCTTTTGCACCTCGGGGATTCGGAGATGGGCACTCTACGAAACGTGACCTCCTTGGTATACCACAGGCGCGTCGTTTATTGGGTCACGAAGCTTCTCTATCGCATTGCGTTGCTCGGGAATCTCGGAGATAACCTACTGCCATCGCGGCTTCCTACATGGGCTGGAAGATCATCCATACTGCTAGGACGTCTCTCGGACTGCAAACAGCCATCGAGGCTCTCCAGGCGAACGCGCCGGCAGTCATGTTACATTCAGAATGGATTCTGAAGGTTGAGTTGACGCCACTCCCTGAGCGGCTACCTCCGTCGCGCTTGGTCACAGTCGGCTACTTGGTCGGCCAGATGCTGCAGTATATGCAAAAATGCCTGGTGCATCCTCAATTCATCTCAGCGTGCTCCAGCACCAGGCACACATTGAAGCAACACCGCGCGGGATCTCTCGTACTTCCGGCACACCTCCCACGCGAGCGGTTTGAACAATTTACGAATCTTCTGGACGAAAGGATTCGCGAACATCATGACTTTCGCCGATGCACGTACACCTGCAATAACAGCCGCGTATGTATATACTTCTCCTCGATGTGCAGTCGACTCAAATTTTGGTTGTAGTGTCTCAAAGGGAATGTTCAACGAGAAGACCCCACCAATACTCGTGGAGCCTTCCGCAGATGCTCCAATTGTTTGCGCGCGCGCTACTGTGATGTGGACTGCCAACGACAAGACTGGCAGCAACATCGACTTGTCTGCCAAGAAAGCCGCAAGGCGACATCATGTCAGTATCTCACCTGTCGATGTTTTCGTTACTCTACTGATCACCATTGGACAGTGCCATCTCCTAGAGAAAACGACTTCTTCATTTTCTTACCCAAAATTCCTCCGCGAGCATACGGAGTAAATAGGTAAGTATTACGATGGGGGCGGCCCTCTGGATATCAACGTTGATTTTTACACGGATGGACGCGCGAAACTTGCGTTTATGGATACAAAGGCGCTCCCGCCGAAGAGCCGGATGAGCCACGTCGAGCTGGCGGCAGACGAGCATTGGGTTGCTATTTCGTGCCCTTCGGAGTCGGGGTTGGGTCCGCCCGTGTGTATTTGGGTAGTCTTCACAGATCATCGAGTGCATCGTGCATCTGGGACCAAATTTAGTGCTGTAGGTACTCTATACCCTCCTTTTGGACGGAGATTTTATCTGACCTGATTACTAGGCATTCAAACAGAGCTCAGAATCCGCAGTGACCTGGATGAAAGACTGCGCATATAACTTGGGGAAGGCTGTAGTAACCAATGGAACAAGTTCTCCCTCACAAACGGACAACGCCGACAACAATCCCAAAGACGAAGAGGAGGGACATGGACGGCAAACTTTATACACATGGCCATCGTGGACCGTTTGAGTGGTGGTACTTTGAGTGAATTTGCTGCGTCATCGGACTAAAAGGAGCCTGAAGAGGAAACGTATGTACACAACTAGTAAACATGTCCAATGTACAATAACAGATAACAATGAAGACAACCAAGTACAGTGAGCAGTAGAGATAGCAGTTACGACCATGAAGAACGAGAGTAACTCAGTTTACTTGAACCGTCTTCAAGAACCTCTTCACGCCTACTGCACGTAGATGTGATATCCGTGTAGGCCCGTCGACGTATGCTAGTTGTGGTGCGGCCTGAAAAAGATCCATCAGAGGAAAACAGAGTCAACGATGACTTGAAAACATACCAAGGCAAGTCCTTTCGACGCCACCAATCGCCCTTTGTCGACGACCTTGACCAGCTCCCGCAACATCTCATCCAGCGCGACCGGGTCGTAAACAACATCAGGAAGCAGCGATATCAAGCGATTCGCTGTACGCGTGACATTATCTGTTTCTTCCGGACTCTTCTCTTCAGAGAGTTTGCTGAACAGCTCTGCGTAATCCACGAATAACTGACAACGTCATTAAGCCCATGTGATTGTCAGCGTAAAGCGACATACCTTGCCGCGGATGCTCCAGCCCTCTACGCGCTCGTGTGCAGGGAATTGAGAAAAGAGTTCTCTGAGGGTGTTGATATCTCGTCTGCGGAAGTAGGTAAGTGCGAATCACAGATTAATACACAATAAGGTACCTTATAACGGCTTCCGGCGCCAACTCGCGAACCGCAATGTCATGCGCAGGTGCCCACATCCGTGCGTCAAGGTACAGTTTATACGCGTCGAACGGTCGAGAAAGAGACAATGCATGGATTGCCTGGGTTGAGAACCATCAGAGTCTGTGAGGGATTTCGCAAAGAGAACACAGACCTGCGCCTCGTTGACCCAAGCCATGGGAAGCTTAAGGCTATCGACCAGTCCTCGTATTACCCAGTCATCGAAAAGGGGAGCAGAGCGAGCCATGAGATCTTTGACGGCCTTTAGACGGCCAGCTGAGCTCTCGAGATGTAGAAGGACGAAAGCAGCCTCTTGTATCAAGCCGAGCTGCTCGAGCTGAAGCGAGTACATACTCGTCAAGAGGTCCGCCGTTGGACTGTGACCCTCTACTTCATCCTCCTCTTCGCCGTATGGCTCCTCCCGATCAGCAAAATCCCTTACGCCGATAACGCGAGAGATGATGATGTAGAGGTGCCACGCCAAAGAGTAGTCCAACTTTCCAGAGGGCTTGAGCATGTGCGTTAATGACCACGCTGGATCCGCAAATAGGCGTAAAAGCGCAAATTGGCCATCCGTTTCTACCCCAGGGTGAGAGAAGCGGCCAAAGACTTCTCCAAGTGACGTGTCGAGGGTTTCAGCATACCAAAGGTGCATGCCGAACGCTCTCTTCCAGTCGTCAATCCCCTCGTCAACTTTTTCACCCGCAAGGATATTGTATATTCGCCGGATGTACTTGTCAATGTGTACGTCGACCTTGTCGTTTCTCCAGACTTCGATCTGGGATTTTATGTCTTCCCGGAAATCGAGATCTCCACCGGCCTGCGCAATGAGGGTTGCAAGCTTCATATATCCACCATCCATGGCAGCTTCGCAGGCTCGTTCTATTTGATTTCCGGTAAGAAGCAACCATACTCTTTCAGTGGGAGTTATGTTGGGGTTTCGTAGAAGAGACTCGACAGTAGGTGACACAGAGTGCTCCAGCCATGCGGAGAAGGCTGCTTTTCGTGCCAAGGAAGATACGCAATTCTTTATGTCGACGGTTATCTCTGGTCCTAGACGTGTATTTATGGGATCAAATAGAGCGTGACCAAGACGGAAGAGGGTCGCTTCGTAAGAGTGGTCCGTGGTTGGAAATAAAGAGGCGAATGAACCAAAGTTGAGATCGAGGGGGGAAGGTGAGGAGAATGGAACATCATCTTGGTCCGGAGAGATGGGTGAATGAGAAAGGTGGTGTTGGAGTAACTTTGCGGAAAGCTCGCGGGGCTTTTCGTCAGAGTATATTGGTGCAGAGGTGAGGTTGATGATGGAAGAGTTTGAAGATGTGGCGCTGACGGGAACATTAGCTGAATAGAGGCTGAAGGACGGCAAGGAAACGCACGACTTGGTCGAGGGAGCAGTGAGGGCACCTAGGTGTGCGATTATGCCACCAGGGCCCCAGCCAACGCGGAACGATCGTCCAAAGGAGAGTCCGGCATCCACAGAGACCTCGTCGTGTCCTTGGAACACAGACGAAGTGGTTGAAACACGAGCATATTTTCGTGACGGCCGGTATGCTGGTGGTCCAATGTCATGCGCAAAGGATGCACGCTAGATTAGAGTGAGCTTAGACCAGACGGTGTAGAAACCACGGACCTCTCTCGCATCAACTCGCATGCCATCGCCGTCCGAGTCGCGACTGTGTTTCCTATTCAAATGTGGCTGAAGGACGCGTAAAGCGCGCTGTTCAGGCATATTCATCATGGCGCGCATGTTTTCAGCTTCCTCTGGCATCCTGAATAGAGAAGTCTGCATGACCCGTATCCTCTGCGCGTCCAGGGCGGCCATCTGGGGAGGCAGACTGGGTTCGCGCTGTGGCATAATGACATCGTAGTCACCGTCATCGTCCTGGACGAGAGCAGTCTTGTTGCGGACTGGCATGAGCTCGTCTTCATGCATGTCTGAATCCTCCTGTTCGTCCTCACTCGACTCCTGCTCTGGCTCTTCATCGGCGTCAAAGGGATTCTCTTCGGAAACGTTGTCGTCCTGTTGCTCGTCGTCGTCGGACTCGTCGCTAGAGTAGGCGCGGAATCTGGCCATGATTGCAGGAGCAGAGCCACTTTTTCGTAGCCACGTGCCTGATCAATCCCTCGTTACGTTACTGGCAAACAAAGCAAGGCTACAGTCTGTTCAACTCATAATACAACAAAGTAGCAAGTACAACAAGTAAGCAGTCCTTGTCATTTTTTTGGATCCTCTTCCTCCGCGGATTACACCCTAATAACAGGGCGACCTTTGCGATCGACCTCCTGGCCAGTATACGCGTCGCGATATCGACGACGACGACCGTGCCCAAGGAATCCCCATGATTCATTTCGCGAGCGGTATTTGTAGTGCCTGCTCGAATTGCCGAATCCAAAGAAGCGAGCGATTCGCTCTCCTAGCGTCAATCTATGCGACGAATGGTGATGATGGGAGGATGAATGGTGATGGCGCCGCGAACGGTGACCACTGTGGCTCGACTGCAAGGCGTAAATAGGCTGCGATAAGACGTTCAAGGCGACATACCGGCACAGTGATAACTTGCGGAGCGACAACTTGGGGTGCAACGGTCGTCGTATAGCCCGACGAAGAATGGTGGTGTCGGCGACCACTAGTGGGGACATATACGACTCCATTGTCGGGATAACCAGTCGAGGCGTACGGCGCCTGACTGTATGCGACTTGCGAGCCGTGGTGGCCATGGTGCGAATGGGAACCAGGAGAGGGATAGTAGTAGCTCATAGTCGAAACAAAGAAAGGGAACAATCCCCAAATGATCCGTTCTTATATCAGTGGATACGATCACAATAGGTCATAAGCACCATTTCGTCATTTGCACATACTGTACTATTGGGCTGACATTGCCCTTTTCAATCAATCTAAAACCAGTCCAAACGCGTTCCCATTCTCACATTCTTCATTCCAGGTCCTGGAAATCACCTTCATCCAGGTCATGAGGCTAACCCAATGTCAGCGCGACCAATACACGAATAGCGGTGCTGTGACAAACCTCTTTCGGCTCCTCATCTTCGCCATACTGCATAGTATAATCTATATGACTTATCACTGTCTCCAAAGAATCTGGCGACGTTAGATCCAAGGGAAGAAACGATACCAGTGGATGGTCTTCTATCTACAACATTCATGTCAGCAGTGGAGTCTTTGGAGACGCCACATCTGAATATTTACCAAATGGACAATGGCTTGATTCAATGCGTGGAATCTTGGGTTAGGCGCGGGCCTGTCGTCCCCGTGAGCAAACGAGAGTAGAAGGGGATCAGGATCCAAGTATCTGCCAACTGAGTTAGTTCACCAATGTCATATCACGCGAATGCGGGAGACCGCATTAATTTCATTTGGGAGCTGGGGAACATAGACGCCGTGCTCACCTGGCAATATTACGACGACCTCGAAGGCCATTACGCGCGCCACCTGACGGGTCCTCAGCGTTGGACGTGACGAGGTCCATTTTTGACATGATGTTGATCCAGGGAATCTCCAGATTCACCATCGCAGACATGGCAGAAAGGACACCGCTACAACTGATGAGTACGCCGTGCAATGAATCGATGTCAACTGACCTGAAGAACTTGTACTTGTCTTCCATGAACTGAGATTCGATAAGGTAGACTGCACATGTCCGTATACCCATTCGTTGAAGATTCTGGACTAGTGTAGGAAGGAACGGATGATGGGTGTATAGTTCAATTTGACCTATTCCAACGTCAACACCTGGCTTGACATCTCAACTGGGAAGACTTACCGGGGCAATCAATGATTAGATAGTCGTCGTCGTAGCCCCCAAGTTCCTCTTCGAGCCAGTCCATGTTTTCGAGGAGATATCTGACCGCCGCCCTTAATAACCATCCGGCCCGCCAAGGTTCGGCGCACTCACTCACTCGAAGCAGTAGACGAGACCGCCATTAGGACCATAATTATACTCGTTCATGACATCCTCAACACTAATAAGGTCCTTGATATCAATAACCGGTTCGTATTCAAAGCTCGCAGACGACGCCGCGGGATCCAGATTGACAAGATGACCGGTGCGCTTGGACATGTTGAGATGCGTCATGAACGACCGCGAGAACGTCGATTTGCCAGCGCCCGCGGGGCCAGTGACCAGAACGGCGTAGCGCATGGTGACCGTACAGAGCAAGATTTTTTTTTGTAATCCGAAATGGTCATGAACGCCTCTGCTTGCTTTTGTACCGCCATCTCGCCACGCCGCAGTCAACATCGGCGCCCACAGCCATGGCTGCATACTTTTTCGCGTCGCCCATTGATATTGACATCAAGCTCGCTGATGAGGACGCCAGGAAACACGCCGAGATCAAAGGAGAGAAGGACAAGGTCGTTTCCTGCCCCATTTATTACGATGGCGACTCTGTTGGCGGCACCGTACGTCTACTTGTACTTACCGGCCCATCTCATTCCCTACAGGTCGCTATCCGAGTACGCGACGGCAAGAAACTCACTCACGAGGGCATAAAAGTCGAGTTTATTGGCAGCATCGGTTAGCAACGCTAGCTGTCCGCTCATCCGCCTTCTTTACGTCGTCTATAGAGCTATTCTATGACCGTGGTCACCATCAAGAGTTTCTCTCGCTGTCACAGGAGCTGGCAGCGCCAGGCGACATGCGGCAAGCGCAGACATACGACTTCAATTTCAAGAATGTCGAGAAGCAGTTTGAGAGCTATCAGGGCATCAATGTCAAGCTACGGTGCGCTCCGCGAACGAAACCTATTCACGATATCTGACTTGCGTTCAGATATTTCATTCGGGTCTCGATATCCCGTAGAATGGCCGACGTGAACAAGGAACGCGACATCTGGGTGCACTCGTACCGTATGCCGCCCGACAGCAACAATTCCATCAAGATGGAGGTCGGCATTGAAGACTGTCTGCACATTGAATTCGAATACAACAAGTCCAAGTATTTCGTTTGGCCTCCTTCCCTGCCTAGTCATCCTGACGCCTTCACAGATACCATTTAAAGGACGTTATCGTCGGCAAGATCTACTTTCTGCTCGTTCGAATCAAGATCAAGCATATGGAGCTCTCCATCATCAGACGCGAGACTACCGGCGCGCCACCTAACCAGTACAACGAGAGTGAAACCATCACCAAATACGAGATCATGGATGGCGCACCCGTTCGAGGTTGGTCTACTTTGTTGGCTCATGTACAGCTCATGAACATACACCAGGTGAAACCATTCCAATACGCCTCTTCCTCGGCGGATTTGAGATGACTCCGACTTTCCGCGATGTGAACAAAAAATTCAGTACGCGTTATTACCTGAACCTTGTTCTCATCGACGAGGAGAACAGGCGATACTTTAAGCAGCAGGTTAGTTTCCCTAGTCATATCGCTGAAGGCTGTTTCGCTGAGGTCTCTGTAGGAAATCACTATTTTCAGGATACCGGATGTAAGTTTCTTTCGATATTCTCTATTTTCCTGTCTAATTCCTTCAATCAGAATTGATTGAGGTCATGGATGGGACTGTGTACCTATTTATTGTATTTTTACATGCAGTCTGTAATGGAGAGATCTATCAAGGATATCGTTAAGGGGCACTGAACGACATCAGAAGTATCTTCAATGTGCTTCCCTACGAGCATTACTTCCCGACGTAAGGTGATACAAAACAACTTCAGCCTCCAGTACAAGAGACGGCGCTTCGGGTCAACGCCACATTCAGGTCACGTGGATATCGGAGTCTCAATTTGCTCGCGGGCCGAAACGTTATTCCTGCTCTCCTTCCAGTCATCAAGCATGGGCAAAGGTTTGCTCGTCGTGTTTGTCGTCCTGTATGGTGCTCATCACCCTCGTCTAGTCCACGGATCCCTCGCGCGCGCTGGAAAAGTGAAGTCGCAGACACCAAAAGTTGAAGCGCAGGAGAAAAAGAAAACTCCCAAGGGCCGCGCCAAGAAGAGAGTCCTGTACAATCGTCGGTAAGCCTTTTCGACTCTGCTGGTTGCTCATGCCAATCCTGATAATGCTGATAGTTTCGTGAACGTAACGACACTACCTGGAGGCAAACGACGGATGTAAGTCATCCCCGCACATGGTTGATGATACGCGTATTGACTCTCCTCTGTGTAGGAACCCAAATCCGGAGAAGTGAACGCATGCTTTTCTGTATAATATGCCCCAATATGATCTATGCCTGGCTACCTTTTATCTGGCGCGACTTGGCGAGATCTTCTGGCACGCATCTTTTCTCTTCTCGGCTGCGGGCACCGTAGGTATGCAGAGTTAGACACTGAAGAATGTGGAGAGGTAAGTCAAGGATCACAACAGCTGATCTACGTCCAGCCATCCCGATGGAAATGAGAATTCTGTGTTCATCACATTATGATCACAGCGACTCCAAAGTTCAAACTAGAGGTCAGCGCCGCTTAAATCCAACACTTCCATTCGCCTCCTCTCTGCGTTGCCTTGAGAAAGATGTACGTTCTTCGTTTCAAGATCAAACATACGGGACTTGCCATCATCCGATGCGCAACCACCGATGCGCCACATTACTAACGTAACGGATCTTAGTGCCTCATCCTCTGAGACGCGAACAAATATATTGAGACGCATTGTTCCTTCAGTCGGGGAGAATAACGGGCAGTGCCTGAATCTACCGGTCGGTCTCAATTGGCTTTCTGCTACCCTCGGCGCTGTCATTAAGCACAATGCTAGGTACCGAATGTGAGTTTTCTCTTGCATTCCCCATTCTACTGTGTAATCTGCGAAAATGTTTGAGGTCATGGATGGACAATGTATAAACTACATCGCCTGGACTGGGATTTACCACATTTGCTATCGAAATCTGGTCAAATGACGCTCATTTCTTTCGTGAGGAAACGCTTGTCCTCGCGTGATATACAGAGAACATTCCGGCAGCTTCTAGCTGATGCAGGACGTGGCGGTGCGTGGCGATGTGCAACACGAGGTAAGGACACGCTTTTTATTCAGCGGACAATGTATAGTCGCATTAAATAGATAGCTAAACAAATTGGAAATTCTCGACAGACGATATAATGCAGTGATTGTTGTTTATGTATTTCACTATGAGCAATGCTAAATGGATGGAATGTAGCAAGTGGGTGGGGAATGGTGGTGGAGAATACGATCCATAGAAATATTTATCGCGGTCATGTCTGGGCAACAGTCAGCACAGCGCCGACGAGAAGCGAATGTTTGGATACGCACAGTCGTTAAGTCATTAAAAGGGACGAGTTGGCCAATGCGATGGTTGGCTCGTCGGCGGGAAAGGGACATTATCTATCGACAATCAGTGAACGGCTTTGCGCTGTCATTGGGAGGAAACCCACTCCGTGATCCCCAATAGTTTTGGCTGGCATAATGCCCAGCACCAGGCGGCGCATAGTCTGCCGCTAGTCAGTAAAGTTGACACTCAAGTAAAAGGAAATCGTACTCGGCGACTGCTGCTGCTCCAGCGACATCCGTGCCCACGCGGCAGCCAATTCCTCCTCGTCGCGATCGGCGGCTTGAGCAGCCAGCCGATCATTGACGGCCTGAAAATCTTGAGCCGTCGGCATCAACATCTCTGCGCGACGCGACCGCTGCAGCTCCAGCGACGTCGGGTCTGTGCAAACATTAGGGCGCTGCACAGGACGGGGACGATGAGAGACCTGTGAACCCGTGGTACGCTCCTGCGTACTGTTGCGCGGGCCGCAGCAACAGGCTATCCTCAAAGTTGCAGGGGACGCCAAAGTCGTTTACTGGGACATCGGGTTTGTCCACGACATGGGGCGCCCCCTGGGCCGTCTTGACATACTTCTTGAGGTCCTCAACTTGACACTGGCGGGGCTGGGGCATTCAATCCTTCGGTTTTGGGGGGGGGGTTACTGCTAATCTTGAACAAAGATGGTGGGTGGGGGTGGGGGCAGGATCAAGACGATCCGACCCGCTCTAATAGTAATAGGCGGTTAAATGACGGTGGGAATAGCCAGCGGAGGTTCAATTGTTGCTCCAAATAGACTCGCACTTTTCAAAAGTCCGTAGAGGTTCATGGCGTTATCCCCTGTTGGTGAGGACACAAAGAATGGAATGCTCGATTCGTACTGCGTGGGCCCCAGCATTCTCTCGTTCGGGTAAGAACGTAGGCCATCGTGATGTAGGAAAAAAGAATATTTCGCGCAGTATGTAGACAATTGTGAAACAGCTTCATAACATGGTCGCTGTCAAGGGCTCCAGGCAGTTGATCTTTAGAACAGATCGACGGAACTGCAGTCATGCATCATATTCCGAGGGCATGCTTTCTTCATCCTTTCTGAATGAGATCTACACGAGGCGGTTACAAGTTTTTATGGAGTAGCCCTTTAGCTCAAATAGATCGGCTCGGAGAGTAGACGCAGCAGGAGGAAAACGAGGTAGATCGAGCTCTAATATAAGCGCCAGACTCATATCAGAATGACAGAGCACTCTCCATTTGTATGTATAACTTGACAATCAACTAGTAATGTGTAGAAACGCCAGGTCGATTATCGATCACTCTGGCGGTCATTTCCTTTCCGGGAACTGAGAAGCGGGAACGCCACTAACTCGAAGGGACCTCAAGCACGCAACAAATTTTGCAATTGAGCAAGAATGGTACATAAGGTAGTATGTGAAATATGGTAAACCAACAGCAAGGCATCTGCCTATGTACACTATGAGAAATAGACAAGAGCATATACTACTATACAGCCCTAGGCTAACTATGATATTCCAAACTGGAAATAATGATAACAAAGCAGAACAAAAGCAAACATCAACCACCCATCAATTCATCTCCGTATCCTCCACAAGAAAGTCTTTAACGAGACAATCATACTGATGTTCATCCTCCCTGGGCTTCCTGCAGTTTCTGTCTTTTGTTATGCTCCCACTTTGCCTTCTCTGATGCACGCCACAGTTCTACCTGTCAAGAGATTGAATCAATGTCCTTGGCAATGGCATCTCTGGCCTGTGCTTGCTTCACATTGTTGTTGCCACCTTCCCAAAGGATAGCAAGGTTAACCTCAATCTTGCAAGCAATCAGACTTCTTATGCACAAGGGTAGAACTCTAGGCCATACCTTTTGTGCAAGCTGTCCAAGAGACTCAGCAAGGCCACTGCCAACCAAAGCTGCAGCAGTGTTGAGTTGCTCCATATGTTAGCGACTGACTATAGCCACGAGACTAAATCAGGTACCACAGAGAGACTCAAGGGAAAGAAGCGTTCACGTTCGTAGAACTAGGCTAGGCCAGGTGTATAAATAAGATCGGAACTAAAGTACAATGATACTACACTACTGCTTATATACTAGTAAGTCTGTGTTTGGGACTCCTTGTCCATACGCGTTTCCACTAGGGATGCTCTACGCCCTTGACCCATATACAATAGGGAGTCCATGAGGTATCGGCATGTATGATGTCATCCATGTGTTGGGTGTGTGTCCGACATGAGTACGGCTTTGGTAATGAAAAGGAGTATGATCGGTGATGAAATAGATGATGAAACAGTCCGTTGGTTGATAAGACAAGCCCCCCAATAAGATATGATAAGATTGGAAATGTAAAAATATGGCGATTCATAACATTACCCTCTCCTTAAGGCGCAAGTTCCATTCTGCGCCAGAGTCGCTCCATGAGGGCCGCAGAGGGTAGTGTGACATCAAGGGGTTCAGTGTCAGGTAGTGGCATGGGTCGGAATAAATGTGATGGGAATTGCAACATGGGGACTTCAATGCGAGCAAGCGCGGGTGGCTTCGGCTTGTTCAGATATTGTTGGTGTTATGAATGACCATATTTTCACACTTTCACATCTTATCATATCTTATCGGGGCCTTGTCTTATCAACCAACGGACTGTTTCATCATCTGTTTCGTCACCGATCATACTCCTGTTCATTACCGAAGCCGTACTCATGTCGGACACACGCCTAACACATGGATGACATCATACATGCCGATACCTCATGGATTCCCCATTGTATACACACCACCGACACTCGTAGCACACATGGTCGTTTCAGTATTATTACTTACATGCAGTTACCACTCGTATTTAATGGTTTCACGGACTAGTAGCATACAACACTGGGTCAAGGGCGTGGAGTTATCCCTAGCGGAAACACGTATGGACAAGGAGTCCCAAACACAGGCTTACTAGTATATAAGCAGTAGTGTAGTATCATTGTACTTTAGTTCCGATCTCGTTTATACACCTGGCCTAGCCTAGTCTTACGAACACGAACGTTTTCTCTTTCAGTTCTTGCTGTGGTACCTGGTTGAGTCTCGTGGCTTAGTCAGTCGCTAACAGAAGATCGGAACTACTTCCTACCACCTACCACACATCCCTGATCGTCGATCAGCACTTTGCTGTTTGATCATCACACATTCCCCATACCCTTTCCTGTTTACAGATCGACGGATTCCTAATCCCAGCGCACGTCCGCATACGTGTGTATTGGTCCCAGTAGCGCCGGCTAACAGTTAGAGATAACTGCCTCGGGTGCTGGAAGTAGCCGCTCTCACGAGAACGAACTTTTGGCAGTTGCACTTCAGTGGGCGCTGTTTACGGGTCAACCCCCGTTCCCAGGAAAACTTCGGCTTACCTCACACCAGAGGGACGTCGGCTGGGCAATTGCGAACTTGTGACGAGCTCTTGGGCTCCGTAGATACGTAGTCAGTAGTCGGTAAAATAGTGTAGACAGTTACGATACCTACCTACTTTACTTACCTTACGATACACATCATCATTCCCCACCCTACCAAGTCCTGGATTCTATTTCAGATCTAGGCGATCCCTCCCTATTCATCCAAACCTCTATTCCCTCACCCGTTTCATCCAAATCCGCATCACCCATATCCCCACTTTCACCCTTTCACTCTCCGATCCCATCACCCCGATCCATCATGTCCAACGAAGCACCCGAAGCCGCTCATCACACACCCGCTCATCACGCCAATGACGAAACCAAAGGCCGATCCCTTGTCAACAAGCCTTATGACTATGACGGGGACAAGTCCAAGTACAAGAGCTGGTGGCGATCGATGTTCACATACATCCGTGACAAGAAGAATAACCTCACATCGGACTCCGAAAGGATTGATGTTGTTCTCTCCTACATCCGAGGAGATCACGTTGATGCATGGGTCCAGAACTACTCGGACCAGAATTTGACGAGGAGGAAGAGGAATGGACAGTCTCTTGGACTGAGTTCAAGGAGAACTTGAAGGAGCGATTTGTGGACTCCAACCTCGCGCGAGATGCGCAAGATCAGATCGAACGGTTGCGCCAGGGGCAAGACACCGCTCAAGATTTCTTTCAGAAGTTCGAGGTCCTGCTTACTCAGGCGGAATACTCGAAGGATGACGCATTTGTCGTACGACTTCTCGAGACCAATGTCAACGAAAGATCATCGACCAGATCTATGGCAGCCGAGATGGGTTGCCAAAGAAGTACAAGGATTGGAAGGCACAGATCATTCAGATCGATCAGCTATTGGAGAAGGCGGGCGGCGAGCAAGAGGTCCGGCATGCAGGCCCGGCCCCTAGCTCCGCAGGCGGCTACATCGAGAGCAATCCTACGAACCCACCCCCGATGCCGACCACACGACGAGATGCCACCGGCGTTACCTATGGAGGAGCCGGCAGGCCGATGGACATCGACAATGCACGTCGAAGAGGACTTTGCTTCAGCTGTGGCGAACACGGCCACGTCAGCAGGTTCTGTCCGAAGAAGGGTCGACCCCAGACGATTCGGGGTTTATGGACCGAGATGAATGACGAGGAAAGAAGAAGCTGGCCGAAGAGTTGGGTTTTGCGAAGCTCCCGCAGTAGAACGCAGTCCTGCCGGAGCAGTCATCAAGGAAAAGTCGTCAGATGCAGAATCTATTTATAGTACTGGTACTGATACACCTAAAATATCATCGACGACTTCACCAACAAAACCTGCGAAAGAAAGATTTGAGCCAAATACGCCCGAGTGGATCGCACAACGGCTAAGAGAGGATGAGTGCGA